>OVBA01002108.1:0-36955 GCA_900406435.1 Lepidium aucheri | reverse complement strand
TTGAACACCGATTTTAATTGAATGAAAATGGAACTGTCTTTAATTATGAATGTTTGGGCTTGTCACATTTCATTTAACAATCGAATTTTGACTTAGTGAAATATGGAACTTGAAACGGTTAAGTGTAAGGTCCGCCCAAGGCTTTACTAAAAATGTGGTGAACATGAATTTGCGGATTTAGGGTGTTACAATTTCTCAAGCTATACTAGTCAAAATTCAAGAGACAAACAAGCAACTTTAAACGACATAAAACTTTATAATAAAAGCACCAGACATAGAGTATTCATCAGAAAGTAGGAATTTAACTAGGGAAACTTTTCAGAGTATTACTTAGGTTCAATTCTCGACTTGAACAGGAAGGTTTAACGAGTCTACTCTCGTAGTACTCGAGACTCTACTCGACAATTTAGAGGTCCTAACTATCAGTGGTTCCAAATCTCGAATAGGCATTAAACAAGCAGGTTCAACTATCCACAATCAACCTAAAATCCAGCTATCGTGGTTAAGGATTAATTGTTCATCTAACCTAGTTCACATTCCTAGCAAGCTTTCGAAGCGCTAACAACTTAAGTTCATAGATTAGTTGATCAGGCTATTCTAAGCATTAAGCACAAGATTAGATGGAGAATACTCTTATTAGATTCGATTGCATTTGTCCTTAATCATTGATTCCTAAATCTCTAGAAGTCCTAAATCTTATTGGTAAACTACTCATACATAATCAAAATAGAAACAAAAGACATAATGGAAATAAACTTGAATTGCATAAAAATATGAAATAGAAGGTTACAGATTCTTCTCAATGTTGAATTCTCTCTCTCTGGCTTACAAAATAACTCAAAAGTTTTCTGTGAATAATGGTCGATCCTCAAAAACAAATAAAAGAGAAGTATTTATATGTCCTAAGATTTAGATGCAAAAAAGGAAAATTAGGTATTTGCTTTGTAGCCTATTGATCGATCGATCATGGACTTGTGTGAACGATCTCCAACATATCAGGTCGATCGTGGGATCGAGCAATATTCTGGCAAGAAGGCTTGATCGATCGCTCAAGAAGTTGATCGGTCGATCATAGGCCTTTTTCGTGAAACTTCAAGTAATGCTCCAAAACCATACAAATGAGACTCCCATGCCAATGATCCAAGTTACTAGGTTTTCCACCTAAAAGTGATAACAAAATATAGTCAGAAAATCTAAAAGTAGGCATGTTAATGAGTTCAAAACTAGTAAAAATAGAGGTATATCAACTTTTCCGATTCCTCTTAAACCATGCTATGCGTGTATAATCCGAATTTAAAATATTTTCCACCTGAAAAGACTGTAAAATGCAAACAAACATTCTGAAAACATGCGAATTGATGAACTCAGAACCGATAAAAATAAGGTATATCAATTCCCCCAGACTTAGCTTCTTGCTTGTCCTCACGCAAAGAAAGAAAAGACTAACAGGAAGATTCCACTCAAAAGAACTCATTCGTCATCAGAACATTGCATGTCAATTCTATAGTAAACCACATAATACTTACCTGTCATAATCAAGATCACCTTGTACTTCCCCTAGACTTAGTAACTATCCTAGCTAAACTCCACAATACAAATTAAAAATCAGAATTCACCATACCAAGTTCCTAGAATATCTAAGTGCAGTCTCATCAAGAGAATATTGATCAAAAGACACATGGATTCTTCTTCAGCCAATATCTGAACACAAGACTATCTTCTATATGGTTCCTTTCCCCTCATTTCATTCACTTTACAGCCGATTTTTTCCTACTTACCTAGGGTATCATTGTATTTTTCATATCGGCTGTGCAACCAATTTCTCCCTACTTACCTAGGGTATCATTTTATTTTTATTGGTTGTCCAACCAGTTTCTCCCAACTTACCTAGGGTAGCATTGTATTTTTTTAACTGGTTAGTTCCTTAGCAACTCAAAGAGTGAAAGCAAGAGTAACGTCATTGGATTTTTGATCCTCAGTTACTACATTACATCTAACTTTATTTTTTTAGCTACCTCAAAGATAACCCATTCAGCACAAAATGATAATGAGAGGGGTACCATACTCACATGGAATAGTCTTCAGAGACTGGAGAGAGGAATCTGATCAGATGTATACTAAGCCCCTTGATAAGAAGATCAAGTCCAGTTATGGATGAAGTTGGCATGAAATCCTTCGAATACTGAGATGAATATGGGTGGTACTTAGATGTTGTTCAGCCTCAGGGTTTTCCAATAGTCAATCGATACCTGACAAGTACAAATCAATGGTACTTAGTTCACGACAATGCAATAATCCTCAAAAGTCATAGTTCCCAATAATAGTTATAGCTCATAACAACGCAAACAGTTTCAGACTGACTCGAAAGAAAAAGAAAAAGAAGAAAAATGCATTAGTCACAATGAGTATCCTCCCCAAAACTTGTTTCACATCGTTACGGTGTGTTAATAAGAAAGAAGAAGAAAGACTCGCACAAAAGTAACAAAATCAAGAAAGTGAAAGAGGTGTGGAGAAACTGATAAACCTGGAACCCTTGATCAATCAATCTCTGTTGGGAGCGACTGATCTAAGCATGTACAAGTATTGGATCGACATCATATCGATAACCAGGTCGAGCGCAAGTCACATGGATTGGCCAATTGATCGATCAAGTCTGTATGGTCAATCACGAGATCAATCTGTATCCACTAGATCGATCAACTGCTCGCACGCACTCCAGTTTATTTCCTCAATTGATTGATCCCCTAGTGATGTGTGTGATTTTTATGGTTTTAGAGTCTTGTTTTAGGTAATTTTGCATCCGTCTAGATATATTTCCGATTACTTAGGTCCTTTTAGGTTTGTTTTGCTTTTTCTGCATTTGCATTTGGAGTCTGGAGTTTTATCTAGGAAAATTAGCAGAAAAGGAGCTAAAGCTCGAGCTAAGAACAATTGGATCAGCTGCTAGGCGAAAAAGATCGTGCAACCACGGATCGCTACCTTGGGGATCGCAGGGCGAGGACTGCTCAGAATGCTCAAGAAAGGATGCCTCAGGTTGACCGACTTAGGTTGGTTTGACCATTAGGGTTATAAAAATAACCCTATAAATACCCTCTAATCACACTCTTATGATTTTTATCTGATGTTTAGCTAAAAAACGCTCTGTATTTTTTATTGTTGTTTCCTTTATGCTTGTTTAAGGTACTCTTTATGATTATGCTTTTAAGTTAATGAATTAAGTTTGATCTTTATCTTTACTTTCTGCAATTTCATTTTAGTTTCTTTATGTTTATGCAATCTAAATCTACCCTACTCCTCCGCACTCAATCCATGAGGCGTGAGTAGATCCGTGTGGATCTTGAGGATAGGGCAATCGGAGGTGAATCTGTTGATTCCCTTGCTGTTCGAGCCATGATCTGAACTCCGATCTCTTCTCACATGGCTAAGCTTAATGCTGATCTCTCCCTGATCAAGAAAGATCAGATTGGGCCATGACCTAAGGCTAGCACCGATGGGAACGGAGACCAAGTTCCTTGTGAGTGATGGCTTGATCCGCCGAAGAGAGATCTAGCATGTGGGTTGGCTGTTAGACGAGTTGGGTTTAGCTCAATGCTTCTGGTTTGGCATGATCGCGGCTAGCACCGTAATGGATCATCCGATCCGGATAAGGATCTTCACCGTGAGAACAGGTTGATCTAGCCTTGTCCCGGTCTAGGGATCGCTCAAAAGAGTTCGGCGAGTTTATCTGTTTTAGTCATTTCCATTCTGTTTTAATTTTGTCTTTTAGTTTAATTTGTCATATTGTCTAGTTTGCAAGCTCACCTAATATCATAGCCTATCATAGTGACAGAATGGTAGGTTGTTTGAACTTAGATCTAGTAGTAGATAGATTGTTTATAAGCATCTCTGAGTATTTGGTTCGATTCCCATTTACTTACCACTATGCTCAATTGATTTGATCTTAGGAACAAAAAACCATCAAATTGGCGCCGTTGCCAAATCGGATTTGCTTGTTCCAATTTATAGTTTACTAGTCTTAGGATCAAGTTGTGTGTCACTGATATTATTACTAGTCTGTGTTTCACTCAGCTTGGATCTATAAGGACCAAGCTTCTATTTTATTGACAAGTCATTGTTTCTGTCCTTGTAGACCTCGCAGGTAACCCTCAACATTTGGCACCAAGGACAGACACAAACTCATTACCCTCATGTCAACTTTTGAGAGTTAAGTGAGTAGTTAGTGCGAGTTAGTCAGTTGATGCACACACGATCGAAAGGTTCTCACCACCTTCCACCACCCATAGACGATATCAACCAGCTCACTCATGAGATCAGACGAGGGCGTACTAGAATGCAGCAACAATAGCCAGATTTGGACAACACCGCGTCGGGAACGACGACAGACAGAACACCTCCGTTGGTAAATAAGGCCGCCCACCAGGCACGAGCACAAAACCCAGCTCATCGCCCTCGCTGTATGGTGCAAGCGATACCCTGAGTACACACACGATACAGAACGGGATCCAACAGCCGGTGATCCAAAACAATAACTTCGAGATCAAGAGTGGACTGATCTTGATGGTCCAGAACAACAAATTCCATGGCCTACCCTCGGAGGACCCCCTCGATCATCTTGATGAGTTTGAGAGACTATGCTTGTTCACTCGCATCAATGAAGTGAGTGAGGATGCACTGAATCTCAAGCTCTTTTTCTTCTCTCTTGGAAAAACACCTTCCCACCGGATCCATCACCACTTAGTCGGAGTGCAAGCATCTATTTCTTACCAATTTTTTCTCCAATTCACGAACGGCCAAACTACGGAACAACATATCAAATTTTGTTCAGCAGAACAACGAGTCACTGGCCAAGGCATGGGACATATACAACACTTATCAGGCTCAGTGTCCTCATAAAGGTTTCCAGGAGGATACTATCCTCAACAACTTCTACCGAGGAGTTCACCCGAGGATACGTATGTTATTGGACACCGTAAGTCACGGGAGCTTTCTACAGCAGGAGATCAACGAGGGAAGAGCATTAATAGAAAATCTTGCTCTAGCTGATGGACAGTACGGCGAGGAGTATGACCAAGCTGTCAGGGGAACTTCTGATTCGGACACATCCGCCCGTAACGAGCTGAAGAAACTTCATGAGAAGCTAGACAAGTTGCTAATGGTCCACACCAAGCATGTCAATCTTGCGGAAGAGGAGATGGTACAAGAGGGCGAGGACGAGCAATTGGAGAAGATTTTTTTTGTTCAAAATCAAAGTGGATCTAAGCCGTGGGTTAACTACAAGCAAAACTCGAACTTGAGCTATCGAAGCACAAACGTAGCCAACCCACAAAATCAAGTGTATCCTCCAAAGTAGCGGGCTTGAATACCCAAGGAACAATGGCAGCAGAGCCTTAAGCCGGCACCAGCTCCAACTCAACCTCCGACAACAAAAGAAAACCAACCGGATGTGATGAGTATGCGCCAACAAATATTGCAAAGCCAAACCACCCATCAAACGGAATTGACCATGAATTTTGGCAAGGTACATAGCCGAATCGATGCAAGCTATAGTGACCTCAACTACAAGTTTGAAACCCTAAACGCACGGCTGAAGTATGTGGAGAGCAACCAAGCATCGTCATCAACTAAGACACTGATCAGCTACCAGGAAAAGCCGTTCAAAACCCAAAGAAGTATACGGCTTAGTCAATCACTCTGAGAACTAGCAAGGTGCTCCCATCAGTGGTTGGACCGAAGGAAACGCTGCGGACAACATTATTCAAGTTGGGGGGAGAACAAGCCAAGAATAAAGCTGGTTGTGTACAACTCGGGGATACACCTCGTAGGCCTGAGCCGCAAGGAAAGCTTAATGATAATCTGACTACTGGGAAAATTGCACAACTCAAGGAGAGCCCTCGCTCGCCTGTAGCGAGGAGAAGAACCAGACTTTCCCAACCTGAATTTGACAGAAGGAGTTGCACCTGTGGTTGCAACCAAAGCCAAAGCACCTTTCCCTTCGCGTTTAAAGAAGAATCAAGCGAAGAAACAGAAGGTCCTTTTCCATAAGCAAATAAGCGGTATAGAGCTAAAAATTCCTATCTTGGATGCTTTTGCTTTAATTCCACAATACAAAATTTTTTTGAAGGACTCGCTTAAGGAATGAGAAGATGAATGTATGGTTGTTGGGATCTGATCATCTGGATCGGTATTGGTACCATTTCTTCCACATCAAAGGAAAAGGTTCATCGCGGAAAAGTGTAGTGATCCGGGAAGCATCACACTCCCATGTGGAGTAGGGCATCTAACCTTTATTAATTGCTTAGGTGATCTTGGAGCATCCATCAGTTTGATCCCACTAATCAATGCACAAAAGCTGGGGTACTCAAACTTCAAGAATTGCAAAATCTCATTGGTCCTCGCGGATAGAACAACAAGAAAGCCGAGGGAACTGCTCGAGGATGTACCAATAAGTGTTGGAAGTGTGATGGTTCCTACTGATTTTGTGGTACTAGAGATGGATGAAGAACCAACTGATCCACTATTGTTGGCTAGACCTTTCTTGGCGTCAGTACNTCAATAGGAGCTTTGATTGATGTGTGGAACATGACCATTGAACTAAAGGTTGGAGAAGGAGTTGGTATGATATTCGACTTAAAAGAAGGAAGAAAGAAGCCTATGATCGATGAGCAATGCTTTGAGATTGAAGGAACAATAGGGGGATGGACGAGGATGCAAATGAGGGAGCTCTGGTTCCCTTTGCAAACCCATACTAAGAGGTGTATGAAGAGTCAAGCTTGTGACTCTAAACAAGCCCACTTGGGAGGGAATCCCATGTCTATCCTTTACTTTTGGAAACTCTTTTTAATTTTGTTTAAAGTTAATTTGGTTTTTGTTTTATTTTGAGAACAATCTTTGTTAGTTAATTGTTGTTGTTATTGGGTATTTGGTATTTTGATCTACATCTCAGGTCTAAGGAGTCTTGGCTGCACTCTTGGAAAAATTAGAGGAAGTAATGCCCTCATTAAGCCTAGAGCGAGCATGCCTTGCACCTAACCCTTGGAGGCAACAGAGCGAGGAGTGAGAAAATTTGACAAAGAACCTGAACCCCTCAGGACATGAGGCTGGGGGGGGGGTGTGCGAGTAGTGTTCACATTGCCTTGAACACCACTCATGGACCTACTCGCACACCCTAGTATCCTTTTATATAAAGTTCTAGTCAAATTCATCTCATTGTATTTGAAATACACTTATTATTTAGTGCAATCTTGAACATGAAGCTTAATAGTATAAATGCTTTAATTAGAGCCTATTTTGATAATGTGGCTAACTCTTTATGGTTTTATATATTACCACAAACAATGAGTTATTTAGGACTAAAATGGTCAAGGGGAAGCAATAAGAGCAGTTAAAGCTTGGGTTTTTCTGAATGAGTAGTCAGGCCTCGGCGTATGTAGCAAGGAGATTGAGCGAGGAGGTTAGCTGAGGAGCATATAAAGACAAAATTTGATTTGGTTCCAGCTAATCAAGTGGGGCCCACGAGCTAACAACTTTTGGCAAAAATCTTGGAGATGTCAAGTCAAAGTTGGACCAATCTAAAGGCTGAGATTGATCACGAATTCAAAATTCGAAATCGACGAACGAGATGACGCCAACGTCGAGGACGAATGGTGAGCAACTTGGATTCCGAAATTGTCTTCTTCCTTCTCCCTAGATTGTCTCCTCAATGACCTGCAACACTCGCCTTTATAAACAGCTTCTCCCTCATCAGCTCCCTCATCTGATCTAAGCACTCAAGCACACAAAATATTTCTCACCGCCGACAGGTTTCTTTTTCTCTCAAAGTTCGAGTTTTGTTTTCCGATCAGAAATCCTTGTCAAGCGAGTCTTTCGGAGATAAAAGATAGGTCACGGAATTCATAAGCAAATTCATGAATGATGCGCGAAGAGCCAGAAGAAGAGAGATGGCGGCGGGGTTGGAAGATTCACTGTCGGTCTGCCGCGAAAACAGGCCTCACCGATTCATCATTCAATCAGACGAGGATAAGCCATGAGTACAGACGAGAATTGAAATTCCAATAAGAGAATCGACGAGAAAACCGGCGGTTGAGCTGATGGACTGCAGGTTTGTCCACAGAGAAGAAAGCTTAGCTTAGGAGAAGAGGAAGGGAAAATAGATAGCCTCGCCATCCAGCGGCAAGGACAATGGCGAGGACAGCGAGTATGCTCAGCCCTCGCCAATGGAAGTATACAAGAGCGAGGAGAGAACAAAGAAAAATGTTAAGAAGAAGGGGAAGAAAACGAGGTACCACAGAGTCATTGAGAGTTTAAAGAGGACCGGGTACTCGGAAAAAGAGGCGAGGAAGGCATACGAGGAGAGGAAAGCAGAAAAGAAGGGAAGAGCCGCGAGTGAGACTAACGACTTCAACAAGGCGTATGAGGCTTTGAAGGTGATGGGGATAAAATCTACATATTTCCCACATTCTGGAACCATGAGTACATTGGGAATCACTGAGGATGTGGATAGGGTGTTCAGCTCGCTTGGAATTAAGGTTTGCATGTATAGTGTGGTGAGCTCATACATTGAGGAGACGTTGCAATTCCTCGCACACGTGGATCTTCTTATCTACTCAAAGTTTGAGACAGCCAAGATTAAGAAGAATGGACCTGGGTATATAACGTTCACCGTGTACAATAAACTATATGTGGTGTGGATTTGATTTTTGGGTTCAAATCCGGAGATGCGGCATATTTGGATGTTGGAGAGAATGATACCGACGAGGTATGGAAGATGCTGTCAGGTTCTAGGGAATATGATTCATCGCCAAGCAAGGGAAGTTGGATCTGCAACTCAGCCATCAACTACACAAGGAGAGCCATAGCCAATGTGATTTTTGCTAGACCCTCCACCCGCCAATCAACCTCGGGGAGATGCACATGATGGTTATGGCGATGAAGGAGAATTTTGGCACTACTCCAAGCGGGTCGCATATTGATGGAGATGAAGGGAACTGCGGGATGTCGTTCATGTTGGAAAAGCACTTCCTCATGTACCACGCAAGAGCAATGACGCAAACGGGGAGGAAGTCCGGGAAGCCGAAGCACATCTACATTGGTGGAATGGTTGCTCGGATATTGGAAGCAAGAGGAATGCCTTTAAACACTAAATACTACAATTGGTTTCCACCCCAATTTATGGACATGCGATATCTTCAAGGGTCAGGCCTCATTGCCAAAGGCGAGGTTAAAGGGCGAGCTGTGTATAAGTTCGACCATCCTAAGAAGAAAGGCACAGGGATACTTCTACCCTGTCTGGAATACATCTCACTGACCACGATGGATAATGTGACTTTTACCCCACCCTTCACGGCTCTACTCGGCGAAACTCAGCGAGGACAACAACCTCAGCAGGTAGAAGAGGAGACAGATGAGGAAGAGGTCAATCCTGAGTCTTACCTGTTCAAGGAATTCACCTAGAAAAACCAAGGAACAACAACAAAAGAAGCCCACAAGCGGATTGGGAAGCTCCAAAAGTTGGGGAAGTGGCTGCTCAAGAAGGTAAAAGGCCTCACGAAGGAAAAGGAAGAGTGGCTGAGCGAGTGCAAAAAGATATGGAGAGAAATTGACGGATTGGAATCATCATTCAGAGGAACAACACCTCAGCCTCGCACTCATGACTCGCCACCACCAGCGAGGAGGCACTCAACTTCAGCACGTCCCAGCTCACATCAAGCGCAAGAAGAGCAGCTGCAACGCCAATCAATGGACATGACGCAAGTATACAAGTGGACCAGAAAGAAAAGCCAGTAGCACGGGATGGAACAACAGGAAATGCATCAGCAAATTCCCTCGCACGCATCCCTCGCCGATCACGACCGCGAGGAGTACTCGGACAGACAGCACTACATCGCACCGTGCAAAGGAATAGCTCGACGAGGGTACCCAGACCCTCACAGTTACACTCTTGAGGATATGAACGCCTCAACTGCTCACTTTTTCAGTTTTAGGTACCAAACTCCAACCCTTTTTACATACATCTTTATTTTAGTTGTTTTTCGTTTTGTTTGTCTAGAAAACTCTCTCCAACTTCTATGCACACAAGGGACTGTGTGATTTAAGTTTGGGGGAGGGGTCTAGAGTACTCTTACATCGTTTCTTGTGATTCTTATTTTCTATTTTGCATCCATTCGTCTAGGTTGTAAAAATCCGGTTATATTTTTCTTTGTGCATTTGATTGTTGCATTTCATGGCATTTTAAGGCATAGAAAAATCATAAAAATTTGAATTTTTTTGTAAACGAAACCTAAAAAATAGAGTGACCATGTAGTTGTATCCATTTAGATTTGTCTTTAGGTTGCGTTCACTTAGGATTCATGCATCCGTACTTGTTTTGTGGGAATGATCTTGATAATGGGAAAACCATTGTGAATGCTCTTGATTGGTAGATAGCCGTTTTGGAAAGTTTTTGGGTGGATCATCGCCTTGGTGAACTTTGCTTGGGTTGTGTTTTGAATAGGTCTAGTTTGATTCCTTCTAAAACTGACTTAAACTTCCAATTTAGACCCTAGAGATGCATCAATACCTTCTTTCTTTATGTTTAGCATGATCCAAAAATGTGTGCTTGGTAAAACCCTCTCAAAGTTAAGTGGAAAATTAAGCTGCCCGCAAAAAACTTAAACCGAGTAAGTGGTAAAGGTGAAGCGGCTGGAAGGATGCGTAAACCCGTAGCCTTTCATGTCTGTGTATATTCGCTAACTTACTCCATATGCGGGTTGGTGGAGCAACTTGGAAGGAAGCGTAAACCCGTAACCTTTCATATATGTGTAAGCCAACTTCGGAAAAGCCAAAAGGGCACAATAAAAAAAAGAAAAAGAAAAAGAAAAGAAAGAATGAATAATCGGGCAGCAAAATTTTAATGAGAGGGAACTATTTAAGTTGAAAAATGATCATGCTAAGTTTAGGGAAGTCGAAATATGTACTTGTTGATCTCTAGTCTCTATTGAGGACCGCACCAGAAAGAAATAAGGAATTAGACTTGTACCTTTAGAGACCAGCTTAGGTGATAGGAATCCATAGGTTGAATGCTATGTTTAAGGATGATTACATTGTGGTTTCCAAAATGATAGAGCCCACATGTGGATTACAGTTTAGGTTAAGCAAGTTGTCTATTAGACAAGAAGTTCCCACTTTGTGTGCAGCTTTTCCACCGTAGGTCATTGCACTTGCTTGAGGCCAAGCAAGATCTAAGTTTGGGAGAGCTGATGTGTGTGATTTTCGATGGTTTTAGAGTTTTGTTTTAGGTAGTTTTTCATCCATCTAGGTAGAATTTCCGATTACTTAGGTCCTTTTAGGTTTGTTTTGCTTTCTTTGCATTTGCATTTGGAGTCTGGAGTTTTATCTAGGAAAAGGAGCAGAAAAGGAGCTAAAACTGGAGCTAAGGACAATTGGATCAGCTGCTAGGCAAAAAATATCATGCAACCTCAGATCGCTACCTCGCGGATCGCATGGCGAGGACTGCTCAGAACGCTCAAGAAAGGATGCATAAGTCACCAGTCTCGACCTATCTGTCACAAGGGAAAATCAATCTCTTCACTGCAAGGAATACACTCGGACCATTCACTCAGTCTCAACCCACGAGGGCCAACACAAGAAGCACTCCTCGGTGCCCAAGTTCGCGCAAGGACTTCGAGGGCAAGATTTATGAATTATTGGTTGACCGACTTAGGTCGGTTTGACCATTAGGGTTTGTAAATAACCCTATAAATACCCTTTAATCACACTCTTATGATTTTTATTTGATGTTTAGCTGAAAAACTCTCTCTATTTTTTATTGTTGTTTCCTTTACGCTTGTTTAAGGTACTCTTTATGATTATTCTTTTAACTTAATGAATTAAGTTTGATCTTTATCTTTACTTTCTGAAATTTCATTTACGTTTCTTTATGTTTATGCAATCTAGATCTACCCTACTCCTCCGCACTCAATCCATGAGGCGCTAGTAGATCCGTGTGGATTTCAAGGATAGGGCGATCAGAGGTGAATCCGTTGATTCCTCCGCCGTTCTAGCCATGATCTGAACTCTAATCTCTTCTCACATGGCTAAGCTTAATGTTGATCTCTTCATGATCAAGAGAGATCTGATTTGGGCAATGACCTAAGGCTAGCGCCGATGGAAACAGAGACCAAGTGCCTTGTGAGTGATGGCTTAATCCGCCGAAGAGAGATCTAGCATGTGGGCTGGCTGTTAGACGAGTTGGGCTTAGCTTAATGCTTCTGGTTTGGCATGATCGCGGCTAGCGCCGTAATAGATCACCCGATCCGGATAGGGGTCTTCACCATGAGAAAGGGTCGATCTAGCCTTGTCCCGGTGTAGGGATCGCTCAAAAGAGTTCAGCGAGTTGGGATCAGCGAGTTTATCGCTGATCAACCTCCCTATCCTTTAGATCCATGCATTTAATCTTATTTCTATCTTATTGCAATTGTTATGCTCTGTTTTTAAGTCATTATTCTATTTAAGTCATTTCCATTGTGTTTTAATTTTGTCTTTTAGTGTAATTTGTCCTATTGTCTAGCTTGCAAGCTCACCTAATATCATAGCCTATCATAGTGACAAAATGGTAGGTTGCTTGAACTAAGATCTAGTAGTAGATAGGTTGTTTACAATCATCTCTAAGTATTTGGTTCGACAATTCCCATTTACTTACCACTATGCTCAATTGATTTGATCTTAGGACCAAAAAACCATTTTATCACCTGGTGGATCAATTGATCACAACTCTTTTTTACGTGAAACAAAGGAAAACAAAACAGCGAAAACAAGAACGAAAAAGTGTAGAATTACATTGAAAACTTACTAGTGGGTTACCTCCCACTCAGCACTTGCTAAAGTTATCAGCTTGACTCAATCGCCTCTTAGGTGTAGGGTAGATCCTTGGGAGGAAATCAACCTCGCTCAGCTGGGATAGCATCCGTAATGCATAGCTTCAGGCGTTTTTTATCATCCACAAACTCGATGCTTGCAGTGTCCAACAACACCACAGCTCCGCAAGGATTAACTTCCTTGACAGTAAAAGGTTCTGACCATCGAGGTTTGAGCTCTCCTGTAAAAAGCTTAGAACAAGAGTTGAACAAAAGCACATGAGTATTAGTGACTACATCTCGATCAAGGATATGTCTTTCTGAGAGAGCTAAATCTGGAGCATCATCATAGAAACTGCCACCCTTTTCAGTTGTTAGTATCTTCGTTCTATTATTTACACAATCAATTACACCACAAAAATCGCCACTAGATGTCCTGATAGGATAGAAGACCTTTCTATTGATCTTTTCAAGGACCACTCTCTAGTTGATGAAGTCAATTTTTGCACCAGCTGTACCCAAGAATGGTCTTCCCAAGATTAGTGGAAGTCCACAATCTCTACCACTGTAAAATCTGTTGGTACCAGACAATCTCCAACTGTAAGCAAGTAATCTAACAATTTCCCTCACTGGTGCTTTGTAGAAGCATCTCCCAATGAAATGGAGGTATAGTGATCCTACATATGTTCAACTCCCAGCTTGTTCACTATCTCGAATGATATAACACTCACGCTTGCACCTGAATCACATAGAGCATCACCGAAATCTAATTCCCCAAGAGTATAAGGAATGGTAAACTCACCTTGATCTTCCATCTTAATGAGTGTTTTTGGTTCAGACGATGTCATGCACACTTGACCATGTAGCTCCAATACCTTTTTGACTTTCTCTCTATTGTCCAGAATTGCCTTGATATACACCACATGCATCGGAACTTGAGACAAACTTTCCACCATCATCAATGGTACTCCAACCTTTTCCATGTCTGCCCGTATCTTTGAGAAGATCTTTTTATGTGCCTTAGTACTGACAACTTCTGGGAAGGGAATTGGTGACTCATAAACATGAGGTCTAGGGGGATCAGGTTCCTTCTTCAATACCCCTCTAGGCTTTTTCGGCTGCACCTTAATATCTACTGCTATATGTTCTACCTTTTCTAAATCATCTTTCTTATGCATCCTAACTTCATCAACCCAATTCTCATACTCTACTCCACCTTTAAGGAAATGTATATTAGGCTTATCAACCTCTCTGCTATAGTCATCATTAGAGATAATGACATTGCAAGATTCCATAGGATTTCTCTCACTCCTTCCTGGTTGTGCTACTTGAATCCTTGTCACAGCTTCCATAGTTTGAGCCACTTGAGTATCCAGTATCTTCACATGAGTACATACTCCTTCAAATTTGCTGTTGAGGTTGTTATACATATCATCAACCTTTGCATCGAGATTCTGTATAGCTTTCTGTTGTCCTTGTACAAATTTTTGGATCAATGCTTTAATCTCATCATTGGAGGTGCCTGAGAAGTTTGTTGGAGCTTGGTTCTGTGGCCGAGCTTCTTGTTGAAAATGTCTGAAAGGCTGCTAAAAATTATGGCATGGACTTTGCACGAAGTGATTCTGATAATTCTGATCAGTGCCCAAATTTTGCACAGCGCCCCTGTTTTGCACGAACAATTTCTGAAAATTCTTACCAAAATCCATTTGTCCCTGATTTTGTACGATGCCCGAATTTTGCATGAACATGCACCATTCATATAATTGATATCCTTCTGCTCACCTAACTCCTTGATCAGTATATCCAACTTGGCACTCAACTCGTCTATCTTCTGAGATTCAACACTCTTCACGCATACAGATCGACCATATTCGGGACTGTGGTTACTCGAGCTAGTAGCAAAATTCTCAATGAGAGTAAACGCTTGCTCCTTTGTATTAGTCATTAAATTCCCCTTACTAGCAGTGTTTAGGGATTTCTTGTAGTCTCATTTAACTCCTTCATAGAAGATACTCAAAATCTGCTCATCAGAGTACCCATGATGTGGACAATCTCTTATGTACTCCCTAAATCTCTCTCATGCTTCACAAAAGGACTTACCAACCCGCTGCTGAAAGGTAGTGATATTGTTTCTGAGCGAAGCAGTCTGAGACTTGGTGTAGAATTGATTTAGAAATGCTCCTCTAACTTCTTCCCACGTTTTCAATGATCCTGGTGGAAGAAACTTAAGCCATTTTGATGCCTTGTCAGCCAAAGAGTGATGGAACAACTTGCACATGACATAATTCGCGGGGACTTTGTTAGAACTCATTCAACTGCACAAATCCTCATAGTCATCAATCTGGTCCATGGGGTTCTCAACAAGTAGACCATGGAAAACATACTTCTTGATCAACACAATCAACTGAGGCTTAATCTCATAGTCTTGTCCCTGTAAAGGAGGAAAAAGGATAGCAGACCTGTACTGATAATACTGATGAGGCGTGTCCAAGTCACCTATTATTCGACGATGTATCTGAGCATTCTGCTGTTGCTGCATCTGTTCTATCCGATGTACCAATTGTGCAACCGTAGCAGTGTTAACTTGACCCTGATGGTCCCTGTTGGCATCTAGATTGCTCATTGTACCTGAAACACAAAAGAGAAAAAAACAGAAACAAAACCATAAGTAAAAGAAGACTTGGTCTAAAATTTGATTTTAGATCAAAAAGCAACAAAATTAGTCCCGACAATGGCGCCAAAAACTTGATACACAAAGTATTAACCCTATTATCCTACTGAAAGTGCATGGCAAAATGAAGTAGTATTCTAGGGATCGAATCCACTATGACCAAGTTGTCACACTATCGATCTTATGATCAAACTAGAGCTAAGTCAATATGAAGTAATGGTGGTGAATGCGATTAAACAACTTAAGAAATAAACGATGTAAACTCAATAAATTAAAACATCAAGTTCTGGGAAATTCATAGGAAATCAGAGAATTGGAACCAGGAAACTATTCAGGAACAATCAAGTAACAATCTCTACTCAGACATAAAGGTATAGACAATCCACTGTCAAGGTATCGACTACTACATCTACCAACCTAGAAATCCTAATTGTCATTGGCACTAGAGATCTAGATATGCAGTACTGATAAGGTCTGATAAGTCCACAATCAACCCTAGCATCAAATTTCATGGCTAAGGACTGATTGCTCATCTAGTGAGGGTATGATTCCTAATAAGCTTTTGGAGAATTAGGTAATCTAAGATCATAGACTAGTTAGCTACTCTAATCTAGGCATTGAGATCATCACTAGATGGAAAACACATCAATCATACCTATTTCTTCCTAATTCGTCAATTTCCTACAACCCTAGAAAACCCTAAACTTGATTTTAGAACTACTCAGACATGATAAGGAAGAACAATTCAAAAGGCATAATAGAAAGCATAAAAGTATTTGCAATTTAAATTAAAAGGTTTAGAAATCTTCTCCAATTGTGTAGATAGTGGAATTCCTTTCTCAAAAACTCAAATACAAGGTCTGATCATGTAACAACATTGTCTATCTTAAAATAATGGAAAATGGCCCTTTAATAGGTCTTAAAAATCACAGGTGCAAAGTAGGAAAAACTAAGTTTTATTCCTTGCATCTTTGTAGATCGATCTGATCAAAGGTGAGCACTCGATCTTCCAAACTTCTTGGTCAGTCAACGGATCGAGCGCAGTTATCAGTGGGATGAGTGATCGATCAATCATGAAATGTAGGTCAATCAATGGGTCGAGCGCAACTCTTGCTGAGGAGATTGATCGATTGATCAAGGGATGGAAGTCGATCAATGGGTCAAGCACAAATCTTACTGAAGAGAGTGATCGATCGATCATTGGTTTGATTGCTTGATCATCAACCTTGTGCTAAAATTCTAAAAACTGCTCCGATTCGTCTTAAACTATGCTCTGCGGATATAATCTGATTTTAACATTATTTCCACCTGAAAAGACAATAAATGCAAACAAACATTCTGAAAACATGCGAATTAGTGAACTCAAAACCGATAAAAATGAGGTATATCAGCTCCTCTCTGAACAGTCCTTTTTCCAGTGGTCAGCATCACCACAAATCCAATAGACCCTTATATTATTTCTATGCTTTGCCCTTGACTGTGATTTACCTCTGCTTTTTGACCTTCCTTTACTCTTACTTATGCCTCATCTTGATTCATATCTCCCTCTATTATCAACTGTAAGACCTTCATATGAGCTATTCTTCTTGTACAATAGACCCTTTTGAATCAGATTTGATTCCATACCATAAGCCCCAGTTGTGACATAACTCATTGTTAATGTGTCTTTAGTGTTACTAAATTGTAATGTATGAACCAAAGGATCATACAGTGGTGGTAAACTGGTTATTTGATCCTCATCAGGAATGATTACCTTTAAGCTTGCCAGACCATTTACCAACTTGAGAAAATTGTCAAGATTCTCGTATATTGTTCTGTCTTCATCCATTCTATAATGAGTAAATTGCTTCTTTAGGTATATGTTTTTTGCCTTTCGTTTCATTTAGTAATCTCTCTCCAATGCCTTTCCATTATTTGTGGTTGTAGGCTCGTGCTTGATCTTTCTTAGTATTGGGTCTGTAAGACACTGTCCGAGTAGACTTTTTGCTCTCCCGTCTTTAGTTTCCCACTTAGGATCTTTCTTATTGACTTATGTTTCAACCTTGACTTCTTTTTCTGAGTTTGTTGTATGTTCAACTGTTTGAACCTCATCTCGATTTTCATCCAGAACTTTAAGAAAAATTTGTAGATCAAATTGACCCAACATTTTGTACTTCCATAAACCAAAATCTCCTTTACCATCGAACTTATCCACCTCAAACTTCCCTTATGTTTCCTCCATGATCAAATTATGTTAAGTGTCTTAGATGATAACCTGTAGAATTATCAACTAAAGATTTAAGATATCTTGAATTAATCAACTTCAACACAATAACCTGTTAAAGACTTTTAAAAAAAGATTGAGATAAAAAGGCTTATTCGATTTCGAAATTTAAATTTGGTTGTTGAATGTGATTTGACTTGATAGTTGATGTTTGATTTCTTATGCGATTGCATTTCTGTTATGACTCAGGGGTTGAGTCATCTCCACATGAAACTTGTGAACGCAAGGTTTCTCTTCTCAGGTAGAAACTTCTTCTCTGGTGCACCTTTTCATTCTATTGATCTTCCGATTAAAATATTTCTAGATCTTTGAGCTCCTAATTGTGCTCTAATACCACTTCATAATTTGAATCAGACTTGTTATCGAATATACTCTTGTAGATTGACCAGCCAAGGAACATCTCCAATCGGATTTCGAGAAAATGGTACATTCTCAAACTCACTCTTCTCATGATTGAAGTATTAAATGAGATCAAATAAACAAACAGATTATAGAGTTCCACAAACTTGGGTAAATCCCTCTTTAGGAACCTTCTTCTGGAATCCACTTAATTTTCTGTGTTATTTACATGTACACGAAGAAGAAGCTCACATCTTTGAGTTAGAAGATGAATCTAGAATTATATATGTCTAGGTACATTCAACAGAATATACTATGACCATTGGACTTAAAATAGATGAACCAGCCTTATGGGATTAAAGAGATTAGGCCCAACTCAAACTCATTCCCTTTCTTCAATAGCTTAATGGGTTTGAACCATAGTAAAGCTCATATGAATGAGAATGAGTGAGGGACTAACCCAACAATTATTAGTATTCAAATCAAAAATATCAGATGTCTTTATATAAGAGAAACCAATCTTTGACACTATGATAGCCACATGGCTATCGGTCGGACAATAAGTAATCTATGACATAAAAACATTAGATACTTAAATCTCAAGAAATGTAACTATAATGGATTATATTAAGTCAAATGTCAGATGATAGCCCAGCACATTGATTACTAGCACTCTGTTCAGAGATCAAGTTGTAAAATCATCAAGAGCAATGAGTTTGAGCATATGATTTAAAGATGAGGTTTTGATGGAAACCTCACCTACATGACCAGAGATCCCAAAAATTAGGTTCAAAGGAGAACTAACTCAAACTAAATCTACTAAGAGCACTAAGAGACCTTAGTCTCTTCCCAAATCTAGGATGATGAACAATATTTTTTGTATTTATAAAGGATAAGCGTTGTTTTTGATGATTTCAATCTATAACTTTAAGATATACGTGATGTATTACATGATACTTCTTAAAATAAAACTAATGATTATCACCAAATGAGTGTGAAATGGGGCCATTTTCTAGGAGAATGAAGGTAAATTCTACATTCTCCAAATTTACTCATAATTAACCAGGCACGTTCACAACCAAAATGAACATGACAGAAAACCAAGTTCCATGAGAAAATGAAGTTGTGCAATATTTGTTGGTTAGGTTGACATTAAAGTTAGGGAGGTTCAAGAAATCATGTTCACCTCTTACTTGAGTAAATCTGACAGTTCTGAAAATAAATGGTTTAAAGTTGCAAAAATGCTAATATATCACATACAATATTTCACTTGTACACAAAAGTCTTTTTGTCAAGTCTTGTCCAGTTAGGTAGAGTCTTTCTAGCTAGTCATCATATCTTGAAAATTATTTTTTATTCATGTGGGGGATTGTTAGAACTTCAAAATGACTACATGTACAAATTGTAGTAAGTTTGAATAAGAAATGAAGCTCCATTTGAAATATATTATTGGTAGGTGGCTTTTTGGGATGTGTTCTTGAAGTCGATGTGGAAAAAGGAAAATCCTGATCCAAATCCCATGCTTTAATCCACTGATCTTCTCCTTCTCATTGGAGTTTGTGGAAAGGCAAGAATCTCATCTGATGATAAAATATCAGAATCTGTAAGGTTATTGCAATATCTGATATAGATTAACACATGATTCTGATTGTTGTTACAAGTCAAAAAAAGCTGCCAATTGACTCAGGTAAAGAGGAAAAATGGAAGGGCTATGTTGTGGGACACAATCAAACCTACAAGGGAAATGTTACATTAGTAATAATCATGGAAATTGTAAGAATGTTACCGATGAAAACATGAGGAAACCAGTGGGAAAACGAGACAAAGGAAAAAATATTTCCACTTCTTCCCACCAGGACCGTGACTATGTTAGAACCAATTCAAAACGAGGTTTACAGGATACTGAAGATCAAGATAATACCTCTCAGATTCAATTTTACGTTGGAGAGTCGTCTCATAACCCCAAGCTCTCAGGTATGGATATCATGTCTGGTTCACTGCCAGAAAAAATTTTTAGACATTTTTTGTTCCAACAGAATGTAAGTGACGCAGATCATGATAATTCTGATATTCCAAACGAAGATGCAGAAGAGGTTGGTAGGCATGTCAAACGGGCAAGCTCATGTCCAACGAACCCAAATTCGTGGATCATATTAAATTTAATGGACTGTTGTGGGTCAGCCCGTTAAGACCGCAGACTTCATACAAATGTCCAAGCCCGGTTCGCTAAAATAAGCAAACTAACGAGCCGGTCTGCGGGCTATTAGCTGTTTTAAAAGACAAATAAATAATGCATGAGTATGGAATCAAACATATGACCTCTGCTTAGGATAAATAGATTCAATATCCACTGAGCTACTAACATTTACATTGGTAATATTTTCTATTAAAAACTAATTCCATGATTTGATATTTATTTTTGTTTCTCATCGACGATTTGATACTTCAGAAGACGTGATTTTATGAATTTAGTTTATGGTGTTGTTATCTGAATATGTGACTTACTGTATAAATACATGTGAAGTTTAATTAGTTTGATAGGTTCTTTTATAGAAAGTGAATTGGTAAGAAGATGAAAAGGAAAATAAAAATTAAGCTAGTAGCACTATAAGTTCCAAATTCAGTATATTATGATGGACAAATGGAAAAATGATAAGAGCTTTACCTGTAAAATGTTAGGCGCTGTAAATTCTGGTTCTTGAGACAACATGTGACATAACAAAACAAAAACAATCATCTGAGTCGAAGTGAATTCTCCCAAGCCTATCTAACCCTTAATCTATTTGTTCTATGAAACAAAGAAAACATGATTAAGGTCTCATTATCAAATATGAATCATTTAATATCTCTCTAATCCTAGAGTTTATAATCGTGTCTTGCTCTCTCAGGCTCATATCATCGTTTAAATCTTTCATCCATCCATGTCGGCTCTTGCAAACAACAATGGCAAAAGTATCCGATTCAGATTCAAGTTCATCCTTTACTAGTATTCACAATTGATTACTCTTCTCTCTCCACCACTTACTATCCAATTTGTGAAAAAATCATATGAAAATTCAAAATTTTACTAAAACCGATGACAAGCATCTAACCCACTCAATTTAGAATGTAAAGCATATATCACATAACAAAACTATAAAATATTTCGAAAAATTGAAAAGAGATATGAAAGGACATGAAGAGTTTGGAAACAACAAAATTTATCTAATTCCACACAAATTTCTTTTTGGCTACAGACATAGGAGAAGAAAGAAACTGAAGAACTGAAATTTGGAAGATTCACTAGAGACTTTTACCTACTTGTGGAGTTTTCATAAGGAGAAGCAAAGAAACAAAAATGGCAATAGATCTTAGGTTTCTTTTTGTGGGTAACCCGCTGACCCGCAATCCATCACGGATAAAACCCATTTGAACCGTTGTCCGCATCGGGTCAACCCGCTAGGCTTGCTATCTTATGGACAATATTTTTAATGTCCAGGTCCATGTCCATGAGGGTCTTATTGGGTCAGACCCGCAGGAAACATGCCCGCTTGACACCCCTAGAGGTTGGACATGCCAATACGACAACGATGATTGTAGAGGAGTATCAAGATGATGGCCTGCTCACTCATGAAATCGGAACGATGTTAATGCTAAGTTAATTCAGAATTCTGATTCTGTTATGCTTGAAACAGAATTGGAGGAAGTTGTGGAAGAGGAGGAATAAAAGAATATGAAGGTGAGAAAGAGCGGACCTACTCAACTAAAGAAGTAGCAAAACATGCTGAATTCCAAAGACAATATCAACTCAAGGAACATGAAGAGAAGGCAGCTAAAGCACTGAAGCCTCCTATTGCACCACCTAAATCATGTTTGTGACCATCAACTCTTCTTCATGGCGTGAGCACACGTAAGATGAAGACTATTGTAGATATGTCACCTCATCACACGCCTAAAGACAACAAAGCTAAGGGGAAGAATTCTTAGGAGAAAGGAAAAGGCTCCATGAAGTTTTGAGTTTTTATTTTATGATTAAAACCCTTTGTTAGAATTGCCAAGGTATTGGTAATAGGGTAACAATAAATTTTTTTATAGATATTTGGATGAAACACGAACCAGAGTTTTTGTTTCTATTTGAAACTAAGAATAATATTTTTTTTGTGGAAAAAATTCAAGCACATTTAGGTTATACTATGATGCTTGTAGTTAAACCAAATGGACTTAGTGGTGATTTATCTCTACTTTATAATAACTTATGTAATATTATTTTAAACCATAAAGACAAAAGAATGATAGATGTGTTTTGTAATGTTAATGGCAAAACAATTAATATTACTTTATTTATAGTGAACCAAACCAAAATCTCAGAGATTAAGTTTGGGAGAGGCTAACAAGGACCGGTATACTCTGTGACTCGCCTTGGTTGGTCATTAGAGATTTCAATGAGCTCACGGGTACCATGAAAAACAAGGAGGGGCGATGAGACACCCCAATTTGTTTTTATCACTTAATCAAATAATTCAGAATTGTGGACTCATCAAATTTCCCAAGATAGGTAATTCCTGGTCCTTGAGAGGAGTATAGAAAAACAGGGTTGTAAGGTGTATTCTTGATAAAGTATTCGGCAATGAATATTGGCATTATTTATTTCCAACATCTAAGATCGAGTATCTCGATATGATAGGATCCAAACATCGACATATTGTAGGCAGGTTCAACGACCAACCATACTGATGACAATATCAATTCATTTTTGACAAAAGATTGATTGACAAGGATGGTTTTATGGAAAACTTAGAGAAAGGATATAAATGTCTATCCTGTCAACGCACAGTAACATTTACAGAAAGAATTAAAAATTGTAGGAAGGAGTTATCATACTGGTGAAGCAAGTATATTCCTTCTGGTAGACAAATGATTATTAAATGGTAGATGGTTGTGGAGGATTTACAAAATAATAACTCTTCAATGCTTGCGGAAATTTTGAAAGCCAAATTGAAATTAAAACTGGCTTATGTTGATGAAGAAATTTAATGGAAACAAAAAAGCTTAAATAAATGGCTCAAAGAGGGTGATGAAAATATTAGATTCTTCTACGCTCAGACAAAACCTATGCAAGTGAAGAATCTGGTATATTCAATAGTTCTAGAGATTGGGTAACCAAGGATGTGGAGATTACAAAAGGAACTACCTGTATTTTACGGATCTCTTCTTTTCTACTGGTAGAGATTGTGGTTCTAACCTATTATCTGAAATCGAGCATCGAATAAAAGATGTTGATAATCCTATGTTAGTATGTAGGGTATCAGAAGAAAGGATTAAAAAAGCTCTTTTTTGATAAACATGGGTAAAACACTTGGGCCCAATAGAATGACCACTCTCTTTTTCCAAAAACCATGGGAAGTGGTTAAATTAGATATAATATTTGGTCAACGACTTTGTGTGATCACGTTCTTGTGAACAAAGTTTAAACAAGGTGAATATTTATCTAATTCCCAAAGCTTCCCGACCAACAAATATGAAATTTTTTTGGCCAATTAGCCTATGTGGGATATAAAATTATCTCGAAGGTTGTATGTCCAAGACTAAAGAAATTAATACCAAAATTGATCTCAAAAATATAATCAGCTTTTATAGCTGGTCGGTTGATTTCTGATAATATTTGTATTGCGCAAGAAATATTTCATGTCCTCCGTACCAATAAAGCGGTGAAAAGCAAGTTCATGGTAATCAAAACAGACATGAGCAAAGCATATGATCGAGTACAATGTAATTGAATAGAAAGTTTACTACTACGATTTGGTTTTAGTAATAACTGGATAAAATATATTATGCATTAATTGCATTATCAGTGTAGAATATATAGTTCTTTTGAATGGGGAACCAAGTGGGTAAATAATTCCTAAAAGAGGTTTATCTTTTTATACTTTGTACAAAAATTCTAATTTCTAAGTTAAAGAAAGCCGAACATGATAAGCTTATTCGGGTGTCCTATTGCGAGAACAAGCCCAAAGATCTCACACCTATTTTTTGTTGATGATAGCCTTTTTTGTAAAGAAACTAGGGAGGAATCTGGATACATTAATAATATTCTTAAATATTACGAAAGAATTTTAGGTTAACAAATCAACTTTGACAAATCATCAATACAATTTGGTCATTCTTTCCCAGATAATGAGAAGAACATGATCCACCAAATTATGGGGATTATCAGATGAGATCTTATCTCGGCTCTCTAAGAACATTAGAGGAGCAAGAACCAAGGTTTTTGCTTTTGTCCGAGAAAGACTACAAGAAAGAATTAATAGTTGGTTTTCAAAATTTCTATCTAAAGGTGGTAAAGATGTTCTGATTAAATTGGTTATGGCGGCATTGCTGACATATGTCATGTCATGTCATGTTATAGATTACCCAAAACTATAGTGACAAAATTAAATTCAGCTATTGCAAACTTTTGGTGGTCGAACTCTGAAACATCGAAAAGAATACATTGGATGAAATGTAAAAATTTATATCGACAAAAAATTGAAAGTGGATTAGGCTTCCGTGTCTTGGAGGAGTTTAATTCAACTCTCCTGGCAAAACAAGTTTGAAGATTAATACATTATCCTCATTCATTATTTGCTCGGGTCATGCGAGGTCGATATTATAAAAACCAATGCCCAATGAGAGCAAAAACAAATTCAAACTGTTCTTACGGTTGGACTTCAACACGATCACTTGTTAACAATGGGTTAACTAAAAAGATTGGTTATGGTCTATCTACATCGGTGTGGAGAGACCAATGGATTTCTGATATTCACCCAAGAGCGACAATCGGTATAGATCTGAATATTTATCTGGACCTTCGTGTTGACCAATTTATTGATTCTCAGACTAGATCCTAGCGCGAGATTTTACTAAGACAGTATTTAATCCAAACTGATGTTCAGTTAATCATGGGAATACCTATTTCAAGAAGGGTATGACCATATTATTGGGGTGGACATTATACAAAGACTGGTCGTTATACAGTAAAATCTGGATATACTGAGAAAAAAACTCTCTACTAGAAATTGGTGATAGAGACCAAATTTTTTGGCATTACAATCATATGTCAAAACCATATTCTTACCATCCAAAAACCTTGTCGGAAATCACTTCAGTACAAAAATCAAAATCCTCTTAACAACTAACTGTTGAGAATTTCTCTAATCAATACTATCAGACACTAGAATCTCACACCTCAGAACTCCTCCTCATAAAGGTGGTAAGGAAGTTCTGATTAAATCGGTTATGACAGCATTGCCAACATATGTCATGTCATGTTATAGATTACCCAAAACAATAGTGACAAAATTAAATTCAGCTATTGCGAACATTTGGTGGTCGAACTCTGAAATATCGAAAGGAATACACTGGATGAAATTTAAAGATTAGGTCGACAAAAAATGGAAAGTGGATTAGGCTTTCGTGTTTTGGAGGAGTTTCATTCAACTCTCCTAACAAAACAAGTTTGAAGATTAATAGATTATCTTCATTCATTATTTTCCCAGGTCATGCAATGTGGATATTATAAAAACACATACCCAATGAGAGCAAAAATAAAATCAAACCCTTCTTATGGTTGGACTTCAACACGATCACTTGTTAACAATGAGTTAACTAAAAAGATTGGTTATGGTTGATCTACATCGGTATGGAGAGACCCATGGATTTTTGATATTCACCCAAGAGCGACAATCAGTATAGATCTGAATATTTATCTGGACCTTCCTGATGACTAATTTATTGATTCTTAGACTAGATCCAGGCGCGAAAATTTACTAAGACAGTATTTAATCCAAACTAATGTTCAATTAATCATGGGAATACCTATTTTAAGAAGGGTACGACCAGATTATTGGGATGGGCATTCTACAAAGACCAGTTGTTATATAGTAAAATCTAGATATACTATTGAGAAAAATAAACTCTACTAGAAATTAGTAGACAAATACCAAATTTTTGGGCATTACAATCAAAAATCTGGAAACTGGATTGTCCAAATAAAATTAGATACTTTATATGGCAAGCCTTATCAGGATATATTGTATGAAGCAAAATCTGAATAATTGGAGGAATCAACTGTGACTCTAGATGTAGCAGATGTGGGGCAGAAGAGGAAACAATGAATCATTCCCTTTTAAGTGTCCCTCGATAGTTCAAACTTGGACATTATCGTCTATCTCCTCTTTTTTTAGAGATTTTTCCGGGGAACTCAATATTAGCAAAATACTAATTGATTCTCAATTAATATGAAATCTCCTAGATGTGACATGTTCCTTTTGTACACAGATATAGTGTAACACCCTAACTCATTAAACTCGCGTTCCAACGCACTTTAGTATGGCCTTGGGAAACAGTTAACCAATTCATGTTCCATTATCCACTAAATCAAAATTTTGATTATAATGATGTGACAAGCCAAATCATTCACAAATTCATGTTCGATTGATCTCTAATCTCTTTTGAAGACCGCACCAAAAAGAAATAAGGAATTAGACTTGTACGTTTAGAGACCAGCTTAGGTAATAGGAATCCATAGGTTGAATGCTATGTTTAAGAATGATTACATTGCGGTTTCCAAAATGATAGAGCCCACGTGTGGATTACGGTTTAGCTTCAGCAAGTTGTTCATTAGACAAGATGTTCCCACTTTGTGTACAGCTTTTCTACCTTAGGTCATTGCATTTGCTTGAGGCCAAGCAAGATCTAAGTTTGGGGGAGCTGATGTGTGTGATTTTTGATAGTTTTAGAGTCTTGTTTAAGGTAGTTTTGCATCCGTCTAGATAGATTTTCCGTTTACATAGGTCTTTTTAGGTTTGTTTTGTCTTCTTTGCATTTGCATTTGGAGTTTGGAGTTTTATCTAGGAAAAGGAGCAAAAAGAAGCTAAAACTGGAGCTAAGGACAATTGGATCAGCTGCTAGGTGAAAAATATCATTCAAACTCGGATCGCTACCTCGTGGATCGCAAAGCGAGGACTACTCGGAATGCTCAGGAAAAGATGCCTCAGTCACCATCCTCAACCTATCTGCCACGAGGGAAGATAAATCTATTACATTCGAACCATCAACTCAGTCTCAACCCCCGAGGACAAAGACAAGAACCACTCCTTGGTGCCCAAGCTCCTGCAAGGACTCTGAGGGCAAGATTCCTGGTTAACCAACTTAGGTCGGTTAGGCCAATAGGGTTATGCAAATAACCCTATAAATACCCTCTAATCACTCTTTTATCTTTTTATCTGATATTTAGCTGAGAAACTCTCTCTATTTTTATTGTTGTTTCCTTTATGCTTGTTTAAGGTACTCTTTATGATTATGCTTTTAAGTTAATGAATTAAGTTTGAACTTCATCTTTACTTTGTGCGGTTTTATTTTTAAATTTCTTTATATTTATACAATCTAGATCTACCCTACCCCTCCGCAATCAATCCATGAGGCACGAGTAGATCCATGTGGATCTCGAGGATAGGGCGATCGGAGGTGAATCCGTTGATTCTCTCGCTGTTCTAGTCATGATCTGAACTCCGATCTCTTCTCACATGGCTATTCTTAATGCTGATCTCTCCCTGATCAAGAGAGATCTAATTTTTTCTGTGACCTAAGGCTAGCGTCAATGGAATCCGAAACCAAGTGCCTTGTGAGTGATGGCTTGATCCGCTGAAGAGAGATCTAGCATGTGGGTCGGCTGTTAGACGATTTGGGCTTAGCTTAATGCTTTTGGTTTGGTATGATCACGGCTAGCGCCATAATGGATCATCCATTCTGAATAGGGGTCTTCACTGTGAGAACAGGTTAATCTAGCCTTGTCTCGGTCTAGGGATCGCTTAAAAGAGTTCGACGAGTTGGGATCGGTGAGTTTATTGGCGATCAACCTCCCTATCGTTTAGATCTAGGCCTTAAATCTTATTTCTATATTTTTGTAATTGTTGTGCTCTGTTTTTAAGTCATTTCTCTGTTTCGATCATTTAAATTCTATTCTTATTTTGTCTTATAGTATAATTTGTCTTATTGTCTAGTTTGCAAGCTCACTTAATATCATAGCCTATCATAGTGACAGAATGGTAGGTTGCTTGAACTAAGATCTAGTAGTAGATAGGTTGTTTACAAGCATCTCTATTTGGTTCGACAATTCCCATTTACTTACCACTATGCTCAATTGATTTGATCTTAGTACCCAAAATTCCTTTTATCATCAATCTCAATTTTGACCCACATGGTCCTTCCATTACAATCAATCACTCAATCTAACCATTCTAAGATTCCACTAAACCTATTACAAAACACGGATCTAGGTCAACCTCACGGTCACGAACTCACCTTTGTCTTAGTTGATTTCGGGTTCCTTTTGCTCTATGGGGTTCGAATTGCCAATCCTTGCAAAACCTTGAACTCAATCCAACATTTTCCTTGCCTCAACTAGATTGATCTCTCTCAGCCTCCTTTGAGTTCTCTCTCTCTCTTAATTCTTAAGTTAATTTGTGGATTAGCCTTTTAGGGTGGTTTTAGGCACCTATTTATAACCCTTAGGGTAACCTAACCATAGCTCTAATTCTTTTAGTTGGACCGGGCTCAAACCCATTCAGAATTATTCAAGGTCCAAAACACATCAATTCTGGTCGTTTTACCCTTAGACCACCCGTTCGGACACATATCAAACCCTTGTCCGAACGAGAACCCTTGTCTTGCAGACCAGACTTGTCCGGGCACGGACCAGACTTGTCTTAAAGCTTAAACCTTGTCCAAAACTAGACACAATGTCCGAACCTCCTAGGTTCATGTCTGATCTTGGACCAATCATGTCCGAACGACCGTGCGGTCTAAACCACTAGGTTCTGTTCAAAATCCTAGGTTTTTGTCCTAAATTCCTTCCTTAGCTTATTTTTATGTTTAAATCTGACTTTGATTATCCCTTAGGCTTCCAATACCTTTCCTTGGCCATAACACACCTATTGGCCATGTTCGGTCTGCCCGTATGTACCGCATCCACATATCGTACCTAGTGCGTTCTCGGGTTGGCCGAAAGTGGGCATTACAATTCTCCCCCACTACAGAGGATTCGTCCTCGAATCTAATCTGTGGATAGTCCAACCATCTTTTGTGTCAAAAAATTGGGGAAATTTTCCTTCATTCTAAGTTCCGGTTCCCAAGTAGTCTCAAGTTCCCCATCACAATCCCATTCAATTTGCATCATTCAGGTTTTCTTCCTACAATCTACTTTGATATTTCTAGCTAGGATTCAGACTGAATTCCCTTCAATTGTCAAGTTCTCTATTAAGTTCCTTGGGGTTCCCTTAAAATCTTGTTCTCCACTTCCTAAGCACTTCTTTAACATTGAAACATGGAACACATCCTGAAACATTTCTAATTCTATGGGAAACTCAATCCTATATGCCACTTTTCCAGCCTGTTCCAGGATCTTATAAGGCCCCATGTACCTTGGTGACAACTTGGCTGATCGCATAGTCCTTTCCTTCCCTTTATACGATACGCTTTTGAGGTAAACCAAATCACCTACTTTGAACTCAAGTGCTTTCCTTATCTTGTCTGCATAGCTCTTTTGTCTATCCAAATTTGCTTTCATGTTGAGCTTAACCATTCAGATCTTTTCAGTTGTGTCCTCAATGAAGTCTCTCCTATAGATACTACACTCCCCCACTTGTGTCCAACATAATGGGGTTCGGCAAGGCCTTCCATACAATGCCTCATATGCTGACATTCCAATACTAGCATGGTAACTATTATTATAAGCAAATTCAGCCAAAGATAAGTGTTCTTCCCACTTACCTCCCCAGTCCAATACACTTGCCCGCAATAAGTCTTCGAGTGTTTGGATTGTCCTTTCGGATCGTCCATCCGTTTGTGGGTTATAAGCTGTACTTTTGTGGACTTTTGTCCCTAATTTAGTTTGAAGAGCTTTCCAAAAAGCTGAAACAAACTTAGTGTCCCTGTCCGAGACAATACTTGCAGGTGCTCCATGCAACCTAACGATCTCTCTTACATAGATCTTGTCTAACTTTTCAGCCTTATCCGTTCTATTGACCGCAAGAAAGAGTTGCGGACTTTGTCAACCTGTCCCCTATTACCCATATTGATTCCTTTTTATCACACATGGGCAATCCCGTGATGAAGTCCACTGTTATCACATCCCATTTTCATTCCAGGATAGGTAAACTTTGCAATAATCCATTAGGGACTTGGTGTTCAGCCTTAACCAATTGGCAAGTTAGGCAGTCAAATACCCACTTAGCCACATCACGTTTCATTCATGTCCGATGATAGTACATTTTCATGTCACAGTACATCTTTGTCAATCCCAGGTGGATTGCTAACTTAGACTTATGTGCCTTCTTAAGGATTTCATCCTTTAATCCCTGATCATTAGGGACACACACATGACCATTAACAAAAGTAGTTATATTGTTAGAAGTTTGATATTCAGTTCTATCATTCCCTGCAGCCTTTTTCAAGTTCTCATCTTTTTTTTTGAGCCATCCGGACTCTAGTCAACAAGTCGGCTTGATCCGCAGGCCCAAGCCTAAGGATTCCTCTTCCACTGTTAAGGCCGACAAACTTAAGGTTCCAACCATGTCTACCAATCGTTCCAACTCACTCTCGGATTCCATGTCCACACATTTCCTACTTAGTGCATCCGCAACTAAGTTTGCTTTACTCGGGTGGTATTCTATGACCAAGTCATAATCAGCTATGAGTTCCATCCATCTTCTTTGTCTTAAGTTTAGATCTGGTTGAGTGAAGATATAACTCAAACTCTTATGGTCCGTGAATACTTGTACCTTCCCACCATAAAGATAGGATCGCCATATTTTCAAGGCAAAAACAACTGCAGCCAATTCCAAGTCATGAATGGGATAGTTCACCTCATGTTTCTTTAATTGTCGTGATGCATAAGCAATCACATTCCCATGATGCATCAACATACAGTCCAATCCCATTCGTGATGCATCTGTGTACACCACATACGGTTTGTTTGATTCCGGTAATACTAAAACCAGAGTACTAGTCAACATATCCTTAAGTTTTGTGAAACTCTCTTCACATTCCTTAGTCCAAATAAAAGGGACATCCTTCCATGTAAGTTGAGTCATAGGCTGAGCCATCTTTTCAAAGCCTTTCATGAACCGTCTATAGTGACCAGCTAATCCAAGAAAAATCCTTACCTCTGTTGCGTTCAAGGGTCTAGGCCAACTCAAGATTGCCTTTATCTTTTCTGGATCCATGGACACACCTTTCTCTGAAACCACATGACCCAAGAATCCTACTTCCCTTAGCTGAAATCTACACTTACTTAGCTTACCAAACCATTTGTGTTCCCATAGTTTTCCCAAAACTGTCCTTAAGTGGCCCTCATGTTCCTTAGAGGATTTAGAATACCCCAAGATGTCATCTATGAAGATGATCACGAACTCGTCCAAGAATTCCCTAAACACATTGTTCATTAGTTCCATGAAGACAGCCGGTGCATTGGTCAGCCCAAATGGCATAACCACAAACTCATAGTGTCCATACCTTGTTCGAAATCCAATTTTCCAAATGTCATGTTCCGCAATCGGGATCTGATGATAATTTGAAGCCAAGTTAATTTTTGAGAACCAAGTAGCACCTCTAAGTTGGTCCAATAACTCATCTACTCGTGGGAGAGGATACTTGTTCTTTACCGTCACTCTATTTAATCCACGGTAGTCAATACAAAATCTGAAGGTTCCATCCTTCTTTTTCATAAACAACACCGGTGCATCCCATGGTGAACTACTCGGTCTTATAAACCCCTTATCCATTAGTTCATTAAGCTGTCTTTTCAACTCAGCCATTTCTGCTGGCGCCATCCGGTATGGTGCTTTGGAGATAGGCGTCGTTCCGGATTCTAGTTCAATTGTGAACGGATCAGACTGTTCTGGTGGTAAACCCGTGACTGCTGCAAACACGTCCTCAAACTCATTCACTACTGGAATATCCTTGAGTTCTGTTTCTGGTCCAACTTCAACAGTTAAGATCGTAACTAAGTACGCCTCACATCCCTTCTCGAGCATTTGTTCCGCTTGGACAGCCGAGACAATCAAGCTACCTGAAGTGGGTTGGATTCCCTAATACACCAACCAATTTCCCTTATTCTCAAACTTAACTCTACCACGATAACAATCTATGCGTGCCTTGTACTTCCCAAGCCAATCCATTCCCAAGATCACATCATATAGTTCCACTTCACAAATTACTAGGTCATTCGGCATGTTCACTCCTTCTATGAGCATGGAAATATTCCCAATATCTCCTACGGCAATAATTAGTTGTCCACCAGTTGCTCGAACTAACAACCCACTACTTACTCCAGGTTCTTTCTTAAATTCACCAATACCAATCATTATCGGGTTCACAACACAATGTGACACCCCGAAATCAAACAATACATGGGTTTCCACACCACCCATAATCACGATCCTTATCTGTTTATTTAAACACTAAGGATCCTAGTTCGCACTACAAGGCAATCAAGTTCACAAAAAGAAAAAGTTACGATGATGAACAGAACTTACCAGCGATCGGACGTGGGGTGGTCTGGTTGGTTGGATCCACAACCAATGAGTATGCTCTAGACATTACACCCGGTCTCTTTGGCGGTGGTGGTAGTGGTGGAAGCTCCTCCCTTGCCCATTTCCCTGATGGTTAAATCGGTTTGGGACAATTAGTCTCTGATATGCCCTGTTTCCCCACAGTTATAGCACACCCTTGGTCCCTTGGTACGGACATCCTTTGCCCTTGGGTCCTCCTTTGGAAAATCATGAACCCTATGTTCTGTACTACCACACGAAAATCATGCACCAGAAGCCACCCTACATTCCCCAGTATGCTCCTTTCCGCAAACCTTACACGTAGTGCGTGCCGTAACCGGTTTACTCGACGCATTCCTATCAGTTTTCCTCTGTCTCGATCCCGAACTATTCCCCGATTGAGTTTGCTGCACGGTTAGGAACCTTTTCCATTCACTCACCGATCTGGCCTCCTCCAGCCCACTTTCCAATTGGGCAGCCTTTTCCACAAGCTCTGCAACTGAGTTGTAATTCTGTACCTGACATACATTGTGAAGTTCAAGCTGCAGCCCACGCATGAACCAACGCACTTGGACTTTCTCATCATCTAACTCACGTCCAACATACCTCCTAAGGTTGTTAAACTGAGTCTCATACTCCCTCACAGTCATCGATCTTTGTCCAAGATCCAAGAAGGCCCCTTCTAGCCTATCAAACACCTCGGATGGAAAATACTTTGCTTGGAACTGCTTACAAAATGTTTCCCATGTGCAGTTCAGGTTTGCCATTCGGCCTGAAACCCCTTCCCTTCAGTTGTGGGCATCACCCTCCAATTAATGAACCGATATATCACACCTATACTCCTCTAGAAAACGAATAGAGTTGAAGTTTCTCTCCAACCTACTCCTCCACTCATCAGCCTCAATCGGCTTAGCTCCTTTAGCAAAGAACTTTGTGCCAAGTTTCTGTATATGATCCATCATTTTTAGGTATGATGGAGTGGCCAAGGCTTGAGCAGCCTTCTCGGTCACGTTCGGTGCGGTTTCCGCATCCGCACGCGCTAGCACACTCTCCAATGGTACCTCACCCTGCCGTGGGGGTACGGCCTCAGCAGGTGTTACAGCCAGTAGTCTCTCCAAAACTTGGGCCAACATTGCCAAAATTGGGTTTAACCCATACTGGTCTCCAGCCCCAGCATTTGCAATTGGGGTCGGTGGTGTTGCGGGCACCTCATTCTCGCTCCGGTCAACACTTTGTTGATGTTCTGCATTGCTCATCCCATCACGTTTAGTCCTACCAGTAGCATTACGGGAAGTCTCACTATTCCCCACATTTCCTCTTCTTCCATTCCGGGTACTAACCATCTACAGTTACCACATTAGCTAGGTTATTAACCTACCTTAACTTAGCTCGGTTCACATAACACACATCACACTTACCGCGAGACCTTGTCATGACGAGGGTGGATATTATTCATCTAACCTATTCATACACTTCCCAACTATCCTAGAATCAACCTGGCTCTGATACCGAATTGTAACACTCTAACTCATTAAACCCGCGTTCTAGCGCATTCTAGTATGGCCTTGGGCAGACCATACACTTAACCAATTCATGTTCCATTATCCACAAAGTCAAAATTTCGATAATAATGATGTGACAAGCCCAAACCATTCACAAAACTCGGTTCCTTTCTTATTCATATTCGAGTTCAAGGTTCCAAAAATATTAAGTGACAACATAACTCATTGAAATCGGTACTAAACATAAAGTTCAATCTTAAATATCATAAAACGTCTCCCAAATCCCATTCCTAGTTCAACCTCCTCTCTGTCCCACCTTGGTCTCGCTCTTATTAGCCACTTTCTCGGTCATTGGTTGACACATTACCTACAATTATGCAGATTGTATAAGCATAAGAATTGCATAGTGGTTCAGTCATCCCGTCCCACGCTATAGCCAGAACACGCATTCAATAACAAATCAAATCAACTCATAGAACAATCGTTAATCAAAGCTTGCTCCAACAATCAGTTTGACTACCCGGGGTACATCCGAATCAGCCAAATTAATCTTTGAGTCAAGACAACATTCACATTATTTCACAATTTCAGGTCCGAACCCTAAGGTTTACAGGTCACAGGTCTGAACACTTGGTTCGCAAGTCACAGGTCACAAACCACACGGTTCTCAATCTTGATTTTGATCCAAATGGTCTTTCTATTCACAATCAATCATTCAACCTAACCATTCTAAGATTCCACTTAACCTATTACCAAACACGGATCTAGGTCAACCTCACGGTCACGGACTCACCTTTGCCTTAGTTGATTTTGGGTTCCTTTTTGCTCTATGGGGTTCGAATTGCCAATCCTAGCAAAACCTTGAACTCAATTCAACCTTTTCCTTGCCTCAACTAGATCGATCTCTCTCAGCCTCCTTCGAGTTCTCTCTCTCTCTTAATTTTTAAATTAATTAGCGGATTAGCCTTTTAGGCTGGTTTTAGGCACCTATTTATAACCCTTAGGGTAACCTAACCCTAGCTCTAATTCTTTTAGTTGGACCGGGCTGAAACCCATTCTGAATAATCCAATATCCAAAACACATCAATTCTGGTCGGTTTCCCTTAGGCCACCCGTTCGGACACATATCAAACCCTTATCCGAATGAGAACCCTTGTTCGAACACGGACCAGACTTTTCCGGACGCGGACCAGACTTGTCTTAACCTTAAAAATTGTCTAAAGGTAGACACAATATGTCCGAACTTTCTAGGTTCATATCCGATCTTGGACCGATCATGTCCGAACAACCGTGCGGTCCAAACCACTAGGTTCTGTCCAAAATCCTAGGTTTTTATCATAAATTCCTTCCTTAGCTTATTTTTATGTTTAAGTATGATTTTGATCATTCCTTAGGCTTCCAATACCTTTCCTTGGCCAGAACGCACCTATTGGTCATGCTCGGTCCGCCCGTACGTACTGCGTCCACGTACCGTACCTAGTGCATTCTCGGGTTGATCAAACATGGGCGTTACACATAGGCTCCTCTCTCTATTTTTATATTAACGTGTTTGTAATCATTAATCAATATACTGAAATATTCAATTTACATGGTATCGGAGCGAGTTAGAGAAACTTGAAAATTTTAGCCGCCTCTTTTTCATCTCAAAATGTCTTCTCTCCTTGCTGAAACGGTTGATGCTCAGCATCCCACCCTTCTCCAAGTTAACCTGACAAATGTTAACAAACTCAATGCTCACAAGTACTTTGTGTGGAGCCTCTAGATCCGATCTCTTCTCGATGGTTATGAGCTCAGCAGACATCTTTATGGCTCCTCTCAATGTCTACAACCAAAATATGGCAAACACTTACTGAGATCTACGTCCAACCTAGCATGGGACATGTTAAAGAACTCAAGCTGCAGATCAAAGAATGTCACAAAGGGACACGTATTGTTGAAGAGTATCTTAACACGCTCTGCAAAATTTGATTAATTGGCTCTTCTTGCAAAACCTATTAATCACAAAGATCAAATAGAGTATGTGCTTGAAGGGTTACGTGAAGATTACAGGCAAGTTGTCAATCAGATTGAGAGCCATGACAACCCTCCTTCATTCATCAAACTTCATGAGAAGTTGATTAACCATGAACCCAAACTCCTTGCCAAGTCATCTTCTCAAGCCGCGACTCCAATCTCTGCCAATCTGACCAACACAGAGCCATGTTACAACAACAAAAACAACAACAAAAGCGACAGATCCAATTCTCATACCTCTCGCACTTCTATATCTTGGAACAATCAATAGCAATAACCACAGTTATACACTTCTAAGTATGATAACAAAGGTCAGAGAGGATACCAGGGAAAATGCAACTATGTGGGATCTTTGGTTATAGCGCTCATCATTGTCCTCAACTTCCCAGGTCTTAGAGTGCACTAGAGAACCCCTCGTAGTCCTCTCCTTATCCGCTTTGGCAGCAAACTGATAACAAGATGTTTTGGTCTATGTGATCATTTCATTGAGGTAGTGGTAAGTAAAGTGGATTGTCGAACCAATACTCGGAGGTACTTGCAAACAGCCTATCTAGTACTAAGATCTAGTCCAAGCAACCNATAGGACAAATTACACTAAAGGACAAAATAAAAACAGAGCAAATGGATTCAAAACAGGGAAATGATCATAAAACAGAGTGCAAACTAACAAATGCAAAAAACTGTGGAATTAAACATGAATCTAGAGGATAGGGAATGGATGATCGGCGGTTAACTCGCCAATCCAACACCACCGAGCTATATAAAGCGAG
>OVBA01002107.1:0-36965 GCA_900406435.1 Lepidium aucheri | reverse complement strand
AAGAAGCATTGATCTCTGCTCCAATAGTCCAAGCTCCAGACTGGACTCTTCTATTCGAAATAATATGCGACGCAAGTGACTATGCTGTTGGAGCAGTCGTGGGGCAGAAGAAGGATAAGAAATTGAATGTGACTTACTACACCAGCAGGACTCTTGATGACGCCCAAATCAAGTACGCAACCACAGAGAAGGAGCTTCTTGTTGTGGTGTTTGCATTCGAGAAGTTCAGATCATATCTGGTAGGGTCTAAAGTGATAGTCCATACAGACCACGCAGCATTGAAGTATTTGATGAGGAAAAAAGATGCTAAACCGAGATTACTGAGATGGATACTGCTGCTACAAGAGTTTTACATGGAGATTGTGGACAAACCCAAAGTAGAGAATGGAGTGGCAGATCATCTGTCACGTATGATGATTGAAGATTCGATCCCTATTGATGATTCAATGCCAGAAGAGCAGCTCAGGACTTTAGGAGCAGAAGAACGTTGTTTTCAGATTGGCAAGAGGTTTGCTGGTTCTAATCTACCTTGGTATGCAGATTTGGTTAACTACTTGGTTGTAGGCGAAGTGCCTAAATGTTTAGATGCGTATCAAAGGAAGAAGTTTTTCATGGATATCATTCACTACTCTTTTCAAGGATATCATTCACTACTTCTGGGATGACCCATACCTATATAAGAAGGGAGTATATTGGTTATTCAGAAGGTGCATAACAGAGGAAAAAGTTCAGGTAATTTTTTAACATTGCCATGGGTCAGCGTACGGAGGACATTTTGCCACATTCAAGACTGTTCAGAAAATTTTGCAATTAGGGTTATGTAGGCCTACTGTGTTCAAGGATAATCAGGATTTCATCTCCAATTGTGATCCGTGTCAGAGAATGGGTAATATCAGCAGGAGAAATGAAATGCTAGAGAACCCGATTCTGGAAGTTGAAGTATTTGAATGTTAGGGAATTGATTTTATGGGCCTGTTCAACCCATCGTCTCATGGAAATCGTTATATCCTAGTTGTAGTAGACTACATCTCAAAGTGAGTGGAAGTTGTAGCTAGTCCAACGAATGATGCTAAAGTCATCATAAAGCTTTTCAAGAGCATCATTTTCCCTCGATTTGGAGTGCCTCAAGTTGTGATCAGCGATGGAGGCTCACACTTCATTAATAAGGTGTTTGAAAGTCTACTGAAGAAGAATGGAGCTAAACATACGGTGGCGACGCCTTATCATCCATAAACCAGTGGACAGATAGAAGTGATAGAAGTGTCAAACAAGCAGATTAAGGCTATTCTAGCTCGAGTTGTAGGAGTGTCAAAGCGAGATTGAGCAGTAAAGTTAGATGACGCACTGTGGGCATACAGGACAACGTTCAAGACTCCAATTAGAAGAACTCCATTTCAGCTGCTATATGGAAAATCATGTTATCTGCCAGTAGAGATCGAGTACAAGGCACTGTGGGCTACGCGGTTCATTAACTTTTATCTCAAGACTGCTCTGGAGAAAAGACTTTTGAACCTATATGAGTTAGAAGAGGACAGACTTGAGGCGTGTGAGAGCTCGAAAGTGTACAAGGAAAGGACTAAAGCTTTCCATGAAAAGAAGATTACATTCAAGCAGATCACACCTGGTGATCAAGTGGCGCTGTTCAACTCTAGACTTAAATTGTTCCCTGGGAAACTGAAGTCGAGATGGTCTGGTCCTTTCCGAGTCAAAGAAGTTTTACCTTACGGAGCTGTCACCCTGATCAACAAAGATGGCAGTGATTTCACTGTAAATAGACAGCGTATCAAGCTATACCAAGCTGATGAGACCATTCCCGAGAGAACCTCTCTTTCTCTCGATGAACCAACTCACCTCTGAAGGGTGTGAAAGTTAAGCTCAGTGACTTTAAACAAGCGCACTTGGGATGCAATCCCGTGATATCCTTGTGAATAGTTAGTTATGATTATCCGTATTTTGAGTCTTTTTTTTCTTTTCTATCAGTATGATTATTTTTGTTTTGATACAGGAATCAGGAGCACCAGTCCCATGCTCGAGAAACAAAAGGAAAAGACTCGATTTGATTTCAAGTGGGACCAGGGAGGGAATCTTACATGAACACCACACAACATTGTCTCCCCCTTTCCTACACAATCTGCACAACTCTATCACGCTCCATACCAACCATCTCTCTCATTACTCTCGTCTTCTTCTTTCTTATGCAAAGCACAAAAAAAGCTTCTTCAATTCGACCTCATTTTCTTCTCTTTCAAGATTTGTGTGAATTTCCCTTTACATATTGCTCAAATCGAGTGTCCTCTTTCACGCAAAGCCAATTTCGAGCTTCTCCTCCAACGCAAGGCCAGTTTCGAATTTTTCTTCCACACTAAGCCAAAATCGCGTGTGTCTTCATCCACACCGGGTTGAAATCGAGTGTTATACTCAACACCAAGTCGGTTTCGAGTGTCTCTTCCAACACCAAGTTGATTTCGAGCTTCTCCTCCTATGCAAAGCTAATTTTGAGTGTGCCTTTCAAATCCTCGCCGAGATCGAGTGTTGCTTGTCATTGCTCATAACAAATCGAGTGTCTCTTCAAAAAAACAAGTTGATTTCGAGCTTCCCCTTCAACTCCAAGTTGAAATCGAGTGTTCTCGTCCATGCCAAGACGATTTCGAGTGTCTCCTCTACCGCCTAGTTAAAGTCATGTGTTCCCATTTACCTGAAGCCGAGAAGGTGTTCACCCTTCATGCTAAGTTGATTTCGAGCTTCGCACACTACCGATAAACACCACCAATTTAAGCTTAGCACACAAGACCACAAGCTGCTTTTAGCCGCCGTCACATGCCCACACGCGCTGCCGTCATGCGCCCACACACACCACCGTCACGCACTGCTGTCACGCGCCACTGCCTGACTCGGCTACGTTTCAGCACAACAATGCTACACTCAAAACCAGTTCGAGTCTCAGAATGTGGAAATCAGGAGAAGGTTCATCTAGATGAAGGTTAACACGATCTATGGTGGTGGAGTCCCCAATAGACGTCAAAGATGACAACTCGCCGCCAGATCTAGTGGAGCAACATCGAGCCGCCAGACGTAAGGGCAAAGCCATCAGAGAAGAACCGGAAGGAGATGTTTCTGGGGGAGATGGTAGTAGCGCAGAAGAAAATGACGATGGTATCGATGATTGGGTTATGGAGAGAATGCCACAGATAGTGAGTTGCCAAGACACACTCAAAGATTTCAGGGTAATGAGTGTGGCTAGCACAAGATACATCCACAGGGAAACGATGGTGCAGCTTGGCATCGCCAAAGATGTGGATCTGATGCTTAAAAATTGTGGGTTGATGCAGTTTGTTTGTCACCCACGAAACACTTACAAGTCAGAAACAATACAGTTTCTCGCCTCAGTTGAGCTGGAAGAGTATTCTTCTAAAGAAGATAGGTTGCGGCACAAAGATGGTTTTGGGATGCTAGACTTCGTCGTCACGGTATCAGCTACTATTTCTCTGCATTAGAGTTCAAGCAACTTTTTGCTCTATGCTCATTGGACGGACGCGATACTAATTTCGACCGAGAAGAGCTAAATTTTCTGTGGAAATTGATAGCAGGTCCAGCTATGTATAATTCTTCAGAGAGCAAATACACAAAAATAAGGAATCCCGCTATCCGCTACTTCCACAAGGTGGTTGCATTCACCAGTTTTGCCAGATACAAAGCAGGAAATGTTAGGCGACCTGAGCTCAAGATGATCAACGAAGGGTTGAAGAGTTTACTCAACAGCGTTGATTATGGTATGCATTTCACTGGCAACAAAAGCAACAACAGGTTCGCCAAAATACTGATAAAGCAATTGGTGAGCTATAAGAGGTGGGCACGATTATGCTAAGACAAGGCGAAAGCGACGATATGTATTGGCAGGATTGTCACAAGGATCTTGGAAGCATGTAGTGTGACCATTAAGTCGAAACCTATCGCTCCAAAATTTATTGCAATTGCTTATCTTGTGCAGCACAAGATTTTGAAGAAGGGGCTGCGCAGAGGTATCTGGTTGTACAAGTTCAGGCCGACAGGTGCAGCAGCTGATTCGAGGATATCACTCCCAAACACAAAGTATACCGCACTTGCACTCGAAATGAATGTTGCGTTCTTGCCTCCAGCGGAGTCCCTTACTGGAACTCGAGTTTAACGAAGCAGACCGACACGAGAAGCTGAACCCACTGAAGAAGACCTAGGAGAGCCAGAGTGCTACTATTTTGATGAGTATCACGAGCAGAGAATGTCAAAGGGGTTAAAGGCTGCTCACAAGCGTATTGGTCTTCTGTAGAGATTGAGTAAATGGAACGCTAAGCATATCAGCAACCTCACCAACTCGTTTAACTCGCTTAAGTTCAGATCCAGCTCTCGGTGAGAAAGGTGTCTGACTCCTCCAGACCTCAGAGAACCAACTCCACCAGCTTTCAGACGCTCTACTTCCACCTCACAGAAATCTAATCGGCGATCATCATCAGAGCAATCTCGCAGGGCATCAGCACACACCCAACGACCGATGCCACATATTGAGCAGCAGGAAACAGTGCAACATTTTGAGCAGCCACATATACTCCCTCAAAACCCGCATTTTGACCTGAACTCCACTGAACACTTTGGGCATTCATTGGAACCTTACACTTCTATGTACAACTATGCTCTTCTTGGCGCTTCAGAGTCACAACCAGAGGCGAGTGCAGAACTGCCATTGCGCAAGAGATCATCAACCAGGACCCGAAGAAGAAGAAGCACAAGCAATGAGCCACAATATTTCGGTACAAAAGTTTAGATTTGATGAGCCAATACATTGAAGAGATCAATTTAATCTCTTAGACCACCATTTGCCAAACGAGTTCTTAGAAGATGCATAGCTTGATTCACGGTTTGGATTGAATTGAATGTTAAAAGGAATGGTGTGTTTGAATGCAATTGTAGGTTGAGCTAACTTAGATTAAACTGTGATCAGCATGGCTAATGTTTTCAGAGTATGACTTGTTTAGTACTGCAGCCTAGAACATCAAAACTGGACATTGAATTTAGCATTCAAATCAGCTTGCTTTGGTTTTGAATCCCCGTTAAGAGACTTCCTCTTCAAATTTTTACTTGTCTGTTTGCTTGAGGGCAAGCAAAGAATAAGTTTTGGGGAGTTGATATATGTGTATTTTAGTGTGTTTTAGAGGTATTGTTTTGCACACTTTATATTCGTATTTTAGATGTCTTTTAGATTCGTATTTCATGCATTGCGTAGAATTGCATACATGTTGCATAAAAGAGTTATAGGTACTCGAAGAGCACACTTTGAGCACTCTGGAAGCTGTGGATGCATTAGGACCGGATGATGAGCTTGGACGCAACTACTGAAGTGGAGCTTCACCCTAGACTCGAGTACAGATAAGGGTGTGGCGATAGACTCGAAATGGAGGAGAGCTGCACATGAGAATCGAAGTGTGATTGGAGCTAGGAGACAACAGGTGAAATGCAAGTACATATCGAGTTACTAAGCTCGAAATGGATTCGAGTGTTTTGTATCTTGAGACACAAGGTTTCTGATCATGGACCTGATCAGCGTCTGGATCGAGGTTGGCTTCAAGATTCACTTAAGATTATGCTTTTTCTTACTGGGCTGAATTATACTTTTGTTTGTGCTATGTAATCTATATACTTCGAGTGGGGGATGGTTTTGGAGATCTATCCAGTTTTCTATTTCCAAGTGATTTTTGTTGTTTTGAGTGAGCTTACATTAGCTTTTGTAATTCCAGAACAAATCTCTATAATTTGAGTTTTATGTTTTTTATACAATTCAGTTTTTACGTTCTGTGTTGATTTTAATTCTCATTCGAGTGCTTGATCTATGTTGATTAATGTGAATTTTGTGTTTAGCGTTAATTTCTTGAATTCTAAGTAGTTACCTAGGGCTCTTGAGGGATGAGTAAGATCAGCGTGAATCTTAGGTTTTCTAGGTGCTTAAGGTTAGAATTGTTAGGATCTCTTCTGTTTCGGTGCGTTAATTACTAGCTCTATTCTGATCAACAGGAGCTTGTTCTGAGACGCTCTAGCATCTGATCGGTGTTTGATAGAGCGTCTGACTGAACCACTTCAGGGATTTACACACTCGGCTTGAGGGATCGAATGTCTGAGGTGTGAATGGGCTCTAAGCGGGTTGATCATTCATGTCGGGTAGATTATAGAATGCCTATGGGAATAGGGTCTGTTAGTAGTCAACTCGAGTTTGTTTGCCACGGGAGTGGATTCATCGTTATTGTTCTCGGTGCCTAGAGATTAGCTTTATTGAGTGTTGTTAAGCACCTAGTTGCTTTAAGAGTCACGTTGATCCGTGAAACTCACCCCTCAGAAACCTGTTTTCTTATCTTGCGTTAAATTTACTCTTTACATTGTTGCTTATTGCTTTGTTTTAATTTCTTTGTTATTGCTAATTGATTTGTTCATTTTATTATTTTTTAGTATGATCTAAGTTGTTAGAAAAACCAAACTCTGATTGACTTGAATTAGAATAGTTTACTGCATTATGAGTGTTAACTACATTCCCAGTTGGATTGATACCTATTATTCTACACCGATAAATTAGTGTAATAGGATTTGAAAAACACACTAAAAATCTTTTATCAGTATAAAACCGAATTACTTACACCAAATACTACATTTTACTTTGAAATTACACAAAATGCAATATTTTTATGATTCTTTGTTTTTGCTATAGAATTAAATTTGCAAAAAGACAAGTGTACCCTAAAGTTTGGTAAAATAAACAACGGTCATATGGGGTAAACGTTCATGATAAACAGCAATGTCTCAGACAAATGGGTTAGACATCCAGGAGAAACAAATACATTCAGAAATCAAAATAAACTTATACTTTGTTTTGAGCAACTAGCACATGTCAGTAATTTATTTACGCGATACGTGAGTATGAAAATGGACATGGACATTTGCCCACCACAGATGTTTAACCCATACATCCAGCATATTGTTGTCTATTATGGACGTCTACCCCATATGGAGCCTCCTTTTTGACCAAGCTTGAGGGGTACGTTTGTCTTTTTGCCAATGCCAAAAATCTGATTTTATGGCAACATAGATAATTTTAAACTACTTGTTGGACTAGAGAATATTTCTAATTTAAACATGGCATTTACCGTAAAAAAGCCCTTAAAAAATTTGAAGAAGTAATTTTTTTTTGACACAAACCATTTCAAAAAGTAATCACGATCTAAGGCTACGATCTAAAATAATTTTTATCATTTTGTTGCTATCTTATATTGATGTTTTTTCGAGATGTTAGGCAAACAACCTGAAGCCTTATAGAATAGTTGGTAAACTAATAGAGAGTTGCTAGAGTTGAGACTTGTTAGAAAATGAGAGAATAACATATAGTTGCAAAAATAGCAAAAAGTAAAAGATCATACAGAGAGTTAAAATTTCATCAATATCTGGTATTGATATTGCCTACGTCTCGGAATCCACTAAACAACTGAGTAACAAGAGATAATGATCCTCATAGTCGCTCACCAATCCCATGTTCCTAACTTTGTTTTCTTTAATAACTATCCTTGTATTTACACTCAAGAATCACTTAGAATATTGCTCTATCTCTCTCTTTGTCGTGAGTTACTCTCTCCATCTTCCATTGGCTTCTTATTATAAGAAAAACCCTTTGTAACAGCTGATTTTCCTTGTCTGTAGCAACTTATGTTGACAAAGCTTCCTTGATTAACACAATGGCCATATGGGGCAGACGTCCATGATAGACATCAATATCTCAAAAAAATAGGTTAGACATCCGGAAAAGATAAGTGCATTCGGAAATCAAAATAAACTTATGCTTTATTTTGAGCAACTAGCACGTGTCAGTAATCTATTTACGCGATATGTGAGTATAATGATGGACATGGATATTTACCCACCATAGACGTTCAACCCATACATTCAGCACATTGTTGTCTATCATGGATGTCTACCTCATATGACGCCACCTTTTTGACCAAGCTTGAGGGATACTTGTCTTTTTGCCTATATCATAAATCTGATTTTATGGCATCAGAGATAATTTTGAACTACTTATAGGACTAGAGATAATTTCTAATTTAAAAGTGGCATTTCCCATAAAAAGCCCTTAAAAATTTTACAGAAGTAAATTTTTTTTGCACAAAACTATTTCAAAAAATAATCACGATCTAAAATAATTGTTATCATTTTATTACTATTTTATATTGATGTTGGTTTGAGATGTTAGGCAAACAACCTGAAACCTTCTAGAATAGTTGGTAAGCTAATAGAGAGTTGCTAGAGTTGAGACTTGTTAGAAAATAAAAGAGCAACAAATAGTTGCAAAAATAGCAAAAAGTAAAGGAGCACATAGAGAGTTAAATTGCAGGGGTGCTCATGTTTTTTGGTCCCTTCCCGGCTCGTAAGTTTGCTTCTGGCAATAGTTCAACAATATTTGGTATTGGTATTGCCTACGTCTCGCAAGAATCATGTCTCGGAATCCACTAGACAACTGAGTAACAAGAGATAATGATCCTCACAAAAACTCACTAATCCCATGTTCCTAACTTTGTTTTTCTTAAGAACTACCCCTATGTTTACACTCAAGAATCACTTAGAATATTGCTTTATCTCTCTCTTTGTCGTGAGTTACTCTCTCCATCATCCATTGGCTTCCTATTATATGAAAAACCCTTTGTAGCAGCTGATATTCCTTGTCCGCAACAACTTAAGTTGACAAAGCTTCCTTGATTAAGTCTAATCAGCACTAGACAACAACACCTTTTGTATTGCTTTTGTATATTCACCAAGTAAGCTCTTAATCGGGATCTAGAAATACCAACACAACATCATTACTGATACAAAAAATTTTCATTCGCTACTAAAACCTTCTCAATTGAATCCAACGAGTGTTTAGCTCCACAAAACTTCACCTAAACACTTGTTGAGAATATCCAAAACAGAAACCTGCAATTATTAATCGAGTTGCAGAGGAAGAACGAAAGAGATACCATCTTGTTTATTGGATTCCAGTCTTGGAACCTGAGTGCTTCACTCAGCCTTAATCTGTAGCAAGTTCAGAGCTGCTTGAAACTTGCTAACTGCCAATGTCTTGGTGAAGATATTGGCTGGATTAGTTTATTTTGAAATCTTAACCACTTCAACATCTCCCTCGGCTATAACATCCCTTATGAAATATAGCCTAACATCAATTTGCTTTGTCTTTTCATGATGCACATTGTTCTTTGATAGAGATATGATACTTTGAGAGTCCCAATGCATCACCATTATTTTCTGCTCATAGCCAAACTACTGTAAAATTCCCTGCAACCAAATAGCTTCTTTAACAACTTATGTTAAAGTCATATATTCACTCTCTGTTATTGAGAGAGCAACAACTCATTGAAGTCCTAACTTCTAACTAATTGTATTGCCTCCAAGGGTGAATATCAGGCCCGTGATTGACCTTCTCTTGTCCAAATATGCAGCAAAATTAGCATCTCATAATCGAACAACCTTGAAATCCAGATTTTTCTTGTAGCATAACTTGATATCTAGTGTCCCTCTAGTATAACACATGACTAACTTAACTCCAGCTCAAAATTTATTTGCTTGGTTGGCTCATAAACTAACTAATGACACCAACTGGATAAGCCAAATCTGGTCTTGTTCCAAGCAATGCATACATAATGCTTCCTACATTGTTTGCATATGGAACAGATTTCATGTACTTATGATCTCTTTCCAATTCTGCTTCAGTTGTTGACTTCAACTTGAAGTGTTTACCAAGTGGTGTTCTAACACTCTTTGCTTCATGCATCTCATAAGTCCTTAACACCTTGGCCGTGTTCTTCTTTTGGTCGCTGCGTCAGCGATCAAAAGTAAAAATACAACTGACTTTTAAACCAATTTTGTGAAAATTAAAATAAACAGAGGAAAAAAAGTAGTCGTGCGACTATTATTACAATCGCTGTTTTATTTAGCGTCATCAGCGACACCGTCAATTCTTCATGGAAAAAAACACAACGACTCCTTATCTCCTTTTAACTATGTCTTGTGTTCATAATAGTGTGTAAAATTTGGTCGCTAACTGCTATCGTAGTGACTATATAAAGAACAAGGCTCTTGTATAAATACTCCTCTTGAGACAGCCGCAACAACCATTCTTCTCTTTCCTAATTATCTTCATAGTATCTTCCTTGCTTCGCCGAGATCTTTCATATCAAATTTCACACTTAGTTCCTTCTTCATCCTTTTGACAGCGACCTTGCTCCTTGCTGCTACCAGCATATCATCTACATATATCATCAAGTACATGGTTGAGCTATCAACTTTGCTTCTCATGTATTTAAAGTTTCTGTATTGGCTTCTTATAAAACCAATTTTCAGATATGTATCTGTCAAACTTCTAGTTCCACAATTTGGAGACTACTTTAGTCCATACAGGGACTTCTTAAGTAGACAAACTTGACCTTGTTTACTCTTAGATTTGGTTCTTGCTCAGTTGTCTTTGATCTTCTTATCCCTCTGCTCATTTCTACCTGTTGATTCACTATTTTCTTAGACATAAAGACCTTCAGCCTATACCTTGTTTGCTTTCTTGTTTGACCCAAACTCCAGCTCCTTTGCATATATGACATCAATAACTTCATCTAGCCTTAGTGTTGCTCTACCATTCTCATATCTTAGTGTGTCCGTCAATTAATCAAACTGTCTTGGCAATGACATCAGAAGTATAGCTTGATCCATCAAATACCATGACTTTGGTGTTCTCCAAGTTAGCTATTATTCTTAAGAAATCATCAATGTTTACTTGAATGGGTTGGCTTTCAGACATCCTGTAGCTGTAGAGCTTGTGCTTCAAGTAGATGCGATTGGAAAGATCTTTAGACATGTAAAGATTGTCCAAAGCTTTAAACATATCTGTTGCAGTCTTCTCCTTGATGATCTTTCTCAGCACTTGATCTGAAACACTAAGAATGATAGTGCTTCACGCCTTCTTTCTTTTGTCTTCGATTGCTTTTTCTTTCTTACTAGCTTCTGCAGTATCTGCAAACTTCTCTTTTACCTATTCTTCTTCAGTTAGAGTCTCATTCAAGCCGAGTATCTCTAAGTGAGCAATCAGCTTCTCTTTCCACAGCTGTAGTCACCTCTGCCATCAAATTTTTCTCTATCCGAGTGGAAGACATGATTTTCTACCTGGGAACACCTTACAGAGTTCCTCTTTCGTAACCGCAGAGCTTTAATACCAAAAAATGTTAGTCAAATCAACTAATGCTTGACAGAATAGTTGATAAGCTAACAAAGAGTTAATAGAGTTAAGAGTTGTTAGAAAATGAGAGAAGAACAAAAAATTGAAGAAACATCAGAAAGTAAAAGAGCACACAGAGAGTTAACTGTTTAAAAATATTTGGAACATATGTCTCATAGAGGCCTTGTCTCGGAATCCAGTAGATCAGAACAATGCTTACAACTGAGTTACAAGAGATATTGATCCTCACACACCAATCCTATATTCCAAACTTTATTTTCCCTAAGAATTATCCTTATATTTACACTCAAGAATCATTTAGAATTTTGCTATATCTCTCTTTTGTGGTGAGTTATTCTCTCCATCTTCCACTGGTTTCCTTTTATAAGTAAATCATTTGTAGCAACTAACTTTCTTTGTCTCTAAATAACATCATTGATACAAAGTTTTTTATTAGCTGTTACAACCTTCTCATTTAGATATAACATGTGTTTAGCTCCACACGAGATTATGCAAGAACCATGAATATCAAACAGTTACTTTTGTGGCTTTAATTATTAGGAAATACTTAATTTTGTGGTAGTTTATATATATATATATATGGGGTTTTTATATATGGTTTTCTATATATGATTAAATTACTACAAGTTGGCTTCCACCAAAAAGAAATAGTTACTAGAAGATGCCAAATTAGTTCACATGCATGCATGCATCTCTGATATGATCAAAACCTTTTGAATTCAATGTTTGGATATAGAAAAGGTTTTATATAAAACCTTGGGAAAGTTGTAATAATTAAATGGAAGAAAGAAAACCAAATGGTTTTCACTTTAGTCTTCCATGTACGTCGGATTGGATGTTATTTTTTTTGTTTTTGGATTAAAAGAGATATTCTCATTAAGAAGACCATTCTCTCTTATCATATTACAACAAAAAGAAATACTAGATTCTTATATTGCTGCTCACGATGTTTTAGGATTGTCGCCAACAACAGGTAGACAAAAGACTTCTGATATTGCTGCTTAAATTTGTTTCCTTTTTAAATAAAAATATTTAAACCCAACCAGTACTTTGTTAATCCAATTTGTACATATTATATTTGAATAATACATCCACTTCAACTATTTTAAGAAATATAACTCAGACCACAAAGCTGTTCTGATTATGATAAACAACATAATACATTCGTTCATTTCTAGCTGTGCTATATAATCAATTAAAATTATAATACTATTTTACCGTTTTTTTTCTCTTATTCTAAAAAATAATTATGTTTGTTTAAAAGTCGTAGAAAATATAGTAAGACAATTTTAGTTGTTTTTTTTGTTAGTGGTTACTGTTGGAGGTGGATCCGAGATCCTATTTCGATTCACAAAAACAATTAGTTGACAAAATCTCCTTAGTCCTGAACTCGGCAATTCGGTTAAGAACCCATCTCGAGCATTCTTATTCCGAATAAGAAAAATTTCCAAAAAATCTTGCGGAGATCTTTAGATTAAATTTAATCTAAACAGAAATGTAATCTTTTATGTTTAAAATAAGTTGTAACCGCTTATATATTTTATAAATAGAGATAGAGATCTTTGAAAAAGACATCAGCTTTTTGGACATTCAACCCTAAACAATAACATCAAACTCGGTATTTTTTACTTTGAGCAATCTCCTTTTTATTCGAATTGATCAGAATACTTGCTCTTTTTCTTTCTTTAATCTCAGAGTCGAGTTTAGAACAATTTGTGCTAAATCTTGCTTAAACATGTACAATCAAAATTTTTAAAAAATTATCACCTCGATTGATAAAATATTATATTGACTTATACACTTAAACGAACACAAAAATGCAATAGACTTTTATACTTTATACAAAAAGATAAGGGCTGCGTAATTTTTTTTGTCAACGGCAATATCAATATGGGCCACAAAAGTCGGCCCATTAACCAAATTCCTACATAAATTTTATAGGTGATGGGACTCGATCCCTAGTGCATGTGCGTCTGTCTTTAGTAAACTTACCACCAGCTACTGGACTAAAAACTACTTACAAGGGGTGCGTAATTAGGAGAATTATTATTATAGACGGAAAAAAAGGAGAATTATTATTATTATTTTGGTTTTATAGGAGAATCTTAATATAAATTAAAGCTCTGACTCAATTATTCAACAATAATTATAACAGTTTTGTGAGCTTTATAATATTATGACAAAAAAAAATTATAACACACACAAAATATAAAAACTCCTATTAGTTGTATCCGACGTTGTACTTGTAAACAAACCATGTGACTATATTTGGCTTTGTTGCTTTCGAACGTATTTATCCTTTTTATGTCTTCATACGAATGTACTTACTACAGTGTCAATAGTTATCTTGTTTGAGTTCATTAAGACACATATATTAATTATATTCAAAGTGATTCCTAATTTACAAACCTTTTACCAAGTACCAACGCATATGTATTTTCTTGTCTGAAACATATTGCCCATGATTTATCCTAGATCCCTAGTATGAAGGTTCAGATGGAATATTCCATCATATGTTCTTTTTTGTTCATTGTCACATCTCATAACTTCATATATTTAATGATTGATGACTTCATTATTAGTTTTCTTTTTTCTTTCTTCCAACACCATACATTATTATAATACTTATATAAACTAGGATGATGATGCAATAACAAAGAGCGGTGTTTAGCCGTTTCCTAACTATAAACAATTTGCATTCAATAATTTAAGTTCGAGTTTTTTTTTAAGCCGCCTCTCAATTCTCCTAGCCCCAATTACTATAGTTCACTCAACATCTTACTTTTTCAGTGAGGTAGACGGTAGAGCTTTTGCTTGCTGGTCTCCAACGGTTTAGTTTCCCTCTCATCTTTTTGTTTTATACTTTTTCTGTGTTTTTAATTTTTAATTCTCATCAGAACAAGAATATATGGTGATTTTCGATGGCAGTTCCTATCTAAAAAAGACCGTTGGAAATATTCTGACCAATTTCCGACAGTAATCAACCAAAAAGGAAAAACAGTACGTAACCACCTATTATTTTCGACAACATATCATTTTTCAGAAACCGTCAGAAAAATTATAATGGTTTATGTCCAAAACCGACAATTAAACACTTCCATCGAAAATCGCCGGAAAGTTTTCAACGGATTATGAAATAATTTATTAATTATTTAAAAAAATTTGATTCCATTGGTAACTGTTGGAAACTTTCCAACGGATTGCAAAATAATTTATTACTTATTAAAATAAAAAATAAAAAAAATTAATTACGTCAGAAACCATCAGAAATTTACGACGGTTTCTGACGGAAGTGGTTAGATAAAATCACACATTCCCCATATGTTGGTTCTGTTTGTAACCAAAAATTAGGTTACCGTGAGAATCCGTCTGAAATCCTTGGACATTTTGTTCTATAAATCAACACGACTTGTATTTCTCTCCATCCCATTTTTCTTTATGCTCATCAAAACTTACAACGTCAAATTCGAATTACCGGTCGTGGATGGACAAACCACATACCAATGAAGCAACGGGGCCACTAACCGAAGAATATGCCGCTGGGTTGAAATATTTTATGGAGTTTGCGGCGTATCAAAGTATAATGCTTGAAACGGGTAAGATGTATTGTCCTTGTATAGAATGTGGGAATATGAGAATATGAGATTTCTTTTTGTTAAAAACGTCTAGAGTCATCTTAATAGTAGAGGGTTTTTTTCCTAGTTATAAAATATGGTATTCGCATGGAGAAGATGGTTCGAATGTTAACTTTGGTAGTCACAGCAGACATGGTAATGCTGGTGCCGTTGAACAATCAGCTAACTAAGTAGAAGAGAAGTTGGCACTAATCTTGGTAGTAGTGGTCAATATAATGAGGCTGGTTTAGGTGCGGAAACAACAATCCAAGTGGAAAACAATGTATGTGGATTTCAAAAGGTTAACTATGCCTTTAGGGAGGATCTTCCGTTTTTTACTGAGACCAAAAATAGGGGGAAGAACCAAATACCGATGCACGAAATTTGTTTAGTATGTTGGATGCAGCAAAACAGTCGTTGTATAGTGGTTGCAGAGATGACATGTCACCATTATGGCCGCAGCTAAATTAATGAATATCAAAACAGATTATAATTTACTGGAAAGCTTTGTTGACGCATTAGCTGGTCATGTTAGGAAATTTTTTCGTGAAGAGCATAAGATACATTGTACTGTGAGATCCGGAGATTGGTTTTCGGCCTCGGATTACCATATCAGATGATAGATGTTTGTGTAGACTAGTGCATGATTATCTAGAGAGAGGATTCTAATGCGATGCGTTGTCATTTTTATTGTAAACATCGATTCCAAGATACTGGTGGGAGGACATGGGTCCCATACAAGAGGATGTGGTATTTGCCATTAGTAGATATACTTAAAAGGTTATATCAGTCAAAGCGCACAACGGCCCCAATGAGATGGCATGCAGAACATATTTCAGCCGGTGAGATAACCCACTCTTCAAACGCAAAGGCATGTAAATATTTCCAATTAGTATATCCTGAGTTTGTACAAGAATCAAGAAATGTATATCTCGGACTTCCCACAGAGTGTTTTAATCTGTTTGGGAAACATGGGATATCGTATCTGTTTGACTGGTGATTATAACGCCGTACAATTTGCCACCGACCATTTGTATGAAGCATGAGTTCTTAATTTTTAATAGTCCTTTTACTAAGACTGATCATCTACGAAGATCGCTTGATGTATTCTTACAACCACTTATTTACTAATTGAATCAGCTATGGGAGAATGGTATTACAGTGTAGGATGTTTCTACTGCTCAAATTTTCCAAATGAAAGCAATGTTGATGTGGAGTATTAGTGGTTTCCCCGTTTACGGAATGCTGTGTGGTTGGTTAACGCATAGGAGATTGGCATATCTTCACTGTCAGGATAACACTGAAGCATTCAAGCTCAAGTATGGGTGGAAGACATCCTAGTTCGATTGCCATCGATGATTTCTTCCTATGGATCATCCATATCGGCGAAGCACATCACTGTTCACTAAAAACAAGAATATGTTGTATGGGCTACTTCATGAACCAGATTGTGCTCAAATATAAACACAGCTGAGGGATTTTAGTGCTGAGTCAACTCAAAAATGTGGAGGGAATGGACATTGTCCTATTGGTGGTGTTGGGAAATATTACACTGGCATAAGAAGAGTATTTTCTGGGAGTTGCCTTATTCGAAAAACCACCTCCTTCGATATTGTTTGGACGTCATGTACATTAATAAGAATGTGTTTGAGAATTCCACCAACACAATGATCAATGTGTAGGGGAAAATAAAAGATAATCTAACATCAAGAATGGGCTTAGGGGAAATTTGTGATAGAAGGTCCCTGCATATACGAGGAAATAGCAAACTTGGCCATGTTCCTATATTCCGATTGATAGACAAGAAAATGTATGTTATCTCCTCACCATGTATATGATGCTAATTTCCATTAGTGAAGTCTAATACATACAATTTTTCCGTAGGATGCTTTTTTTTATTTGGTAAGACACAAGGTAAAATTTCCAGATGGTATGCATCTAATCTACGCAACTGCATTGACATCAGTGAAGGAAAAATTAGTGGTATGAAAAGTCATTACTATCATGTTGTAATGCAATGACTTTTCTCATTTGCGTTTTCATATATATTGTCACATAATCTGCATGAAGCGCTTGCATGTATTCTTCTAACAATTACCTTTCGCAAATATCGTCAATATGTTTCTGTAAGTGCTTAGCTAATTTACCTGTAACCAGGACTTGCTGTATTTTTCCGTGATCTATGCTCACAGCCTCTTACCATATAAGAAGATTTCAATAATCTTATGCAAGCTTGAAACAATATTTCCCCCGTCATTTTTGATGTAATGAAACATCTACCTGTTAATCTCCCTCGTGAAGCCGGTAATTACTTTCGATTTAAGAATCATATTTGTGAAAGGTTTTTATATTATTTAGAAAGCTAATATTTGTATATAACAGAGCTTGGTCAGCCAGTGCAATGTCATTGGATGTACCCATTTGAACGATATATGTTCAAGCTGAAGTAGAAAGTAAAAAACCTTAATCGGGTCAAAGGTTCTATTATTGCACATAGTTTAAATGAAGAAACTGTAACTTTTGCTTTATTATACTTTCCTTCAAATGTGCAGAGTAAGAGTCGACGACGAACACGACACAATGATGGAGGGAAGCGGCCTATTTATCAAGCATATGTGCTAGAAATATTTTCACAAATTGGTCGACGGAGTGGAAAACTGATTCGCAGAACTCTAAGCCCAGTTGAGATAAAGCATGTGCACATATATATATATATATATATCGCAAAAAATTTCCCTAAAATCAGAGAACTTGAGAGGTTAGTAGTATATGCTTACATTTTATTACTTATGCATTGTTAAATCAATTACTTATGTCAATTATCTTACTTGTAGACTATACATCGTACAAATCCGAACTGCTTAAATTCTAATATGCCAAACATATAATTAAAATTGTGAGTTATACCCATGCTTGGTTTTTCTCGCGAGAAATGCAACAACTAACTAAATCATCAAACTGAACACGCGTTAAAAATGACTTTAATACCCTTGATTTCATTTCCATTTCAACATTGTGCCAATGATATTTTGATATGGATTTATTCTTTGGTTAAACTCTTATTCTTTCTCCTTCCCAGAAGATTTCTCTCTTCCATCTTTTACTCTTTTTTATTTGCTTATTTGTAACGATGGATTTATCTTTGGTTAAACTCTTCTTCTTCTTTATTTCTCCGTTTAAACTACAGATCTCACGCTTTCTCCAGATTTATTCCATGAAAAAACTCTATCCAAATTTACCCAAATACCCATGTTTCATTAAAATTAATTTTCTTCCTCTCAGTTTATCTGCAAACAAACTATTCACGAATACAAATCAATTGTCTATCATTCTCTCCAACCAAAATATTCATTTTGAGCATAGTTCACAGTGGTGTCAAGCAAAATCTTATATTTCATTCTGCTTCCATTCTCCTATATTTGAAATCGGCTTCTTACATGTAATTTTTCTGGCCAAATATTTCTCCTTTTGATAATTTTCCCTGATCTGATTTTTTTCTTAGATTTATTCCATGTGAAATTGGTTTGTTTCTCTAGATCTAGCCCATGTAAAATGATTTCTAATGATTCTTAGATTTTTGTGTGGTTCTTTATGAAATTATTAATCAACGTTGAATCATAGCTTAAAACGTTATGTCTTCCACATATCTTAGATGCTACTAGCGAGTTCACATCAGATTAATTTGGCTGTTTCCAAATCAAAAGATAATCATAGATGTTGGACGTAAGATACGGACACATAAGAACAAAGACATGGGCATAGACATGGTTGTAGACATGGCCATGGACATAAATACTCTATGGGAATATACACGTTTGATCATGTAGATATTGGCAACAAACATAAAGCAGATCATCAGACGTAAAATATGGACATTGTCATGAACAAAAACATGGGCATAGACATAGTGATGGATATGCCCGGTCCTGGACTAACGCCCAACAAACAAGGGTTTTAGGCAGTAAATTATATTTAAAAAAATTTAGGGCATCATTTTTTTAAAAAATTCTTTAGTCTTTTAGTTAAACATAGATAGTGGTATTGTTAGAGACATGTTCGAATCTCATAGTTTCCTTTTATTTTATTTTTTTCCTTTAAATTAAGAAATTGGTTTTGTTTTTAATTACATGGCCTAAGAATCTCTTTTCTCATTGATTTTTTTATTACTGTATTATATTATATTTAAAATCTAATCTATTTTTTTTTTACTTGTCCGTTTTTCTTTAAAATTTTAAATTAATTCTTTAAATTTCTTTCATAAATAACAACCTAATTAATTGTAGCCTAATTATCATTTTCTATTTACTTCGTTTTTTTAATTAAACCATAAGATCCATAAATCCTAATAAATTTGTAACTCTACAAAATATTAAAAACGCAATTTTACAAATCTGCAAGTGTTAAATAAGATATAATTAAACGTGATTAAAATGAATATTTAAAACTATATTACTTAATTAATTAAACAATTGATGGGTAAGAAATAAAATCTACGGTAAGTTCTATATCTTGTCATTCCATTACTTAATTAAATAAGTTGCAATATGTATTATTTTTTATGTAGTACTTTTATATATATATATATATCTATATGATATTTTATAAAATCATACCTCAAAAAATTATTGAGCTACATGAGGCAACAACTCAAGATATTTTTATAGTCAAAATTTATAAAAAAATTGTTAATGGTTAAAATATTTACATTACCTTTGCAATTTTAAATGTAGATAGGATTATAACTTAGGAGGTCACTCAGATAATAGATATTGAATTCTAAGTTGGTTACTATTATCTAATTTTTTTTATAATTCTAATATGTTAGTAATTTTCACGTATGGACAAATTCTTATATATGTGATGAAAGAACCAAAATTTTTATTTTGATTCTAAAAAAAGTTAGGCATCAATTTTTCAAATAGTTTTAGGCATCAAATTGTTGCGGACCGGCACTGGTCATGGATATAAATAATCTACGGGAATATACATATTTGATCATGTAGATATTGGCAAAGACATGAAAAATATTGTTAATACTCTGTTTTGGGGCTATTGAGAAAAAAGTATTCTCTATTCTATATGTTAAGACATTGTGCCACTCTATGTCATATTTTATGTCTAGTATTTCTCTGTTTCTATCAAACAAAAACAAAATGTCGATATTTTATGTCCACTATCCTTTCTATGTTCTTACGAATTAAACATTTGAACACGTTGACGTTAACGAAAAACATAAAAACAGATCATCAATTTTCTTTTTTGTGGCTGCTGCGAAGAATCACCTTTATTTTGTACATTAAGACTCTATGCAATCCAGTTTCCATGGTTACGTCTATGCTTTTTCTACTCTTATCAAATAATATAGGTTGACGCCACAAGTTCCATCCCCAAAAATTATATTTTGATTGTGCCTCAACTATATCAACTCTTTTCTATGTCCATAACATCCTTTCTCCTATCATATGTCTATGTTTGATGTTTACGCCTTTTATGTCCACGCCTTTATGTCCACATTATTTTAGTGTCCTATCATATGTATATTATTGATGTTCGCTGCAGGTATTTTATGTCATTCTCCTTTATGTCCTTATGAAAGATAACCATAGACATAATCATGGACATGAACATAAATTGCGATTGTGGCTGCTAGGAACAGTTCATATTTATTCTCTACATTATGTCTCTACATCATGTTTCTTTGCCCACCATTCATTCTCTATTTATATGATTATTGCTTATCAATGTGAACCAAAGGCTATTATTTTAGTATTTTAAAGTATATCGTTGTGTTCACAATTATTTATCATCATTATATTGTCAATAAACCTTTTATGATTCACCTCGTTTTATTTTATGTCCGCCCATGTGTCATCCTTTGATTTGCACAACTTGTTTCTCTCACTTACAACATTTCTTACATCACGTTTTATTTCATGTGCTTTACTTTCATTTATCCAGTATAACTAAGGGTATTTTGGTCCCAACAACTTTCTCATTTGGTTACTTGGGGCATATTCAAGCCTATTATATTTCAGGGGCATTTTTCACAATTTAAACCACATGAATGACATTTTGACGAGTTCTCCTACATATTAACATTTTTTTTGTTAATATTAAGCCACTGACCGACTCATTAATTACATATTAATACATTAGTTATTTCGTTAACACATATTTGAATAGCATATATGTTGTGTTGTATTACATTTATTATCTGATACTATGTTGATTATCTTATAGAAATGTATTTTAATGATTGTATTAAAACACTCATTAACTGATAACATTTTAATTAACATATAATATACTCCTTCCGTTCTTTATTAGCTGATGTTTTAGAATTTTTTTTTTCTTTTTAGTTGATGTTTTAAGATTTCTATGCAAATTTTTTTTGTATTTTTGGCAACTTTAACTCTTTAAATTATGCAGATTAATTTGTGATTGGTTAAACTATTTTATAATTTGTGATAAACTATATTTTGTTTAGAAAAAATAAAAAAATTAATGATTCCTTAATATTTGTGAAATACCTAAAACATCAATTATAAAAAAAGAGAGGGAGTAATATTCAAACATGTACACGAGAATCAAAATCGATGGGACAACACATTTAATATGATGCACTCGTATTTGGACTATTCTAAAATATTCCTTTATTTTTACTCTAAAAATAGAGGAATTCTATTACTCCAATGTATTCCTCTATATTCTATTATAAAAAGAAATATTCTAAATATATTCTGTTTTTAATTTATCATAAATACTTTTTATTTCAAAACAATGCAATTTAACCCTATTTTTTACTTTGAAATTTTCCATAGATAATTATATTATTTAAATAAATAAGTATTATATTTTAACTAAAACATTTATCATATAGAAAATTACATTAAAACATAGAAAAATAATAAAACTTAGTATATATTGATTTAGACATTATCACTATAATATTTTTTCCACAAATGATCAATTAACCTATTTTAAAGTGAAAAATGAGATTCTTTAAACCAAGTGTGTGTTTAGTTTTATTTCATGTTAAGTTTTCTCATATCTTGATTTATATTATTATCATTTATAATATTTTAAATTAAAATATTATTTAGAAAATCAATTTTCTTTTATAATATTTAAAATTTAATTACTATTTAGATTTAGTAGTCTTTTTAACACAGATTTAATGATCATTTATTATATTTAATGATTATTTATACAATATTTTAAATATTACAAATAGCATTTCCCTAAAAATAGAGAAAAAAAATCACAGTCCTCTATTTTAGAGGAAAAAATAGAGGTGGGTTGAAGAGAATTTTACTCTAAATTATCATTTAGAGGAAAATATAGAAGTGTATTGGAAATGTATTTAATGCGTTATTTCCGGATATATTGTTTGATAAAAAAATTGTCAGTTCATCTTCGTCTTCTTCATAAGATTTTATGAGAAATTGGACACATCAAATTTGGACTCTTACTCGAGATTACCTAATTATACATTTATTATATGCCATGTCAGTCGTGTCAGAAGAGTAAACTTCATCGAAAAAAATTCCAGTGGCTTCTGCTACTCTAACTCTGGTGGCTTCTTACTTATTCGAGATCCCATTATCTCCGACAAATGAGGATTCACGGTCTCTTGAAGAAACACAACAACACATAATCAACATCGGCAACAACAAAAAAGGGAAAGACCTTACTTCAATGATGATTGGCTCTAAAAATAAAAAATCATTTCTGAAAATGGAAGAGATAAATAGATTTGGAAAAAGTTGAAATACAAGAGAAAAGCTTTTTCTTTTTCAAACTGCTCTTCTTCTACAAAAGAAATAAAGTAGATACAGAACAAAAATAAAATTATTATGAATATGTATTGAACTTATCTCTCTCTTTCACAGGGCATTTCTGAGAGAAAATATGCATAACTCCTTATCTATATAGGATATGCTAGATTCTGAATTAAGGAAACTTATATTATAAAATCAATTTTTTGTATATAACTACTATATCATAATAGTGATATTTATAATTTTTGCTTCTTTTAGTTTCGGGATTTTTCTTTATGGAAACCTCTCTCTAAAACTTTGTTGAAGATGATTCTTTTTTTAATCTAGCCGTCGATATAATTAGTCTCGGGAGCGGTAACTGGAGGCTTCCCTAACTCCTCGGTCGCCGGTTTATCTTCTTTCCCCTTAAGTTTTAGTCATTTGCTTTGTTGTTGTAGCTTTATCAGAGGTTGAAGAAAGCTTTGCCTTGGAGCCAAAGCGGAAAGTGGGGCTCGGAGGTGACTCTCAGGGGGTGTAGAGGCTGGGTCTCGTTGTGAGAATCTTGTTCTCGCCAGATCTGTAAGAATGTACCAGATCTAAAGTTGGAGTGGGTTTCAGCTTCATTTGTCGGTCACTTCTCTGTAAGTCCGCCGTAAGTCGGCGGTTGTGGTGTCTCTCTGCCAAGTTTGGGGTTGACTTGCTTATCCTTCTCCTTTTTTATTTTGTCGTTTTCTTTAAGCTTATCTTTAGGTTATTTGTTTAGTCTTAGTTCTGGTTTGGTTAGGGTTATTTTGGTTAGTCTTAGGTTAATTAATTCCATTGATTTCAGCTATGGTTTGTTTTCCGGATCATCAATAACTAATCTTGTCTGAGTCTTATTTTTCCGGTGGATTTTAATGCGCTTTTTATCTGCACTTTCGAGACTTGATCAAAGTCTTGTTTATTAATTATTGGGTTTTTATAGAGGTGTCATCTGCTCATTTGTCTACTTGTTTGTATTCATTGTTCGATTTTACCGTTTCCAAAAAGTATGTGTGATATTTCTTACCGGTATAGAAACCTAACCAATCATTTGGAAGATGCCTTTATTCGTCATATGAGGTTTTTTCAGCCGCTCTCGTCTAATTTTGCAGCGTGGTTGCCTAGTTCTTTTAGTTTGGGATAACATTTTTTGAGTCTTGATCACTTTTAGTTTCTTTCTTATTTCGGTTCTGTAACCGTATTATTAGCTTTCTTTATTTCAGTTCTGTTTGCGTTTCTGCTGGTTTTATCATGTTGTAATCTTTCTTTATTTTAATAATATAACTAGATGAAAAAGAATAAAAACTACTATATATTATAATAAATTTTGAATTTTTATTTCTAAGAAGGTATATAAATACTATTAAATCATTTTCGGTAAAAGTAGTCAAAGTCTCCGTTACTTTTTATTCAAAAATAGGTATGTGCATGTATCTTGTCCCTTTCAATCTTTAATTTGAACACGTGCATTTCTTACATTTATATGACTTCCGTATGAGATACAGTTTCAGAGGAGACGACAAAAAAATGTCAAAAATTACGATTTATCTTCTATGGTAATGGTTTTCGAGTTTGTTAATATAGATATGAGATTTAACTTCTAAATTGTTATTTTTTGTCATCTTTGTTGAAGAACTCAATTGCAGTAGGGATGCACGTGCGGGTTGTTTGCACGTACATGATGTTTGTTGGTTAATGTAAAAAGTTTGAAAATTCTAAAGGTCAAAAAGTCTTATACACGACCGGTTTTGGTCAATTATAAAGCTAACTTCTCATATTATTCCCCTCTTTCTCATGTGTGTAATGTATTCCATTTTTATTAAAAATATTAAGAGCAACGAAAAGTGAGACTCATATATAATCATGTAAACTAATCATATATTTTAAAAGTATCATAATCTCTTTTGGGAGCCTTTTTCAATATAATATATTTCGAGCTGATGAATTTCCTCCTCCCAAAATATTACATATAGTATTAGAAATTCTTGAAATTTAGAACTTGTCTTAATTCCACATAAAATCAAACTTAATTATCCAATTCCACACAATGTTAAAACTGATTTGGTTCTATTGTTTCAGTAATTTAAAAGGAACCAAACCACTAAAAAATAGATTATATACCCAATAACATGATTTTGATGATCCGTCTGCGAATTGGATAAAAAATTCTCAAATCTATTTTTTACCAAATCAAAATTACGATTAACGATTCTTAAAATTGAAATCACGATCCAGTTTGAAATTACGAGTAATGATTCTCAAACTCAGATCGACCATGACAAAATGTTTGAGAAATTATTCTCAAACTCAGTTCGATCATGACAAAGTATTTGAGCAATGATTCGACCATAAAAAACTAGATTAAACGTGGTGGGAGGCTCAAGTTACAACCCATTGTAATGCCTCTTTCAGAGTTTGAACACGTTGATAAAGGAGATGCTCTATATGGTAAGCTCGAAAGTTGATACCACTTTATCTATTTCTAAGTTTTTACACGAGAATCCCAAGTAAAAATTAGCCCTAGTTTCATATATCTGCCACATTCTAAGTCATAAAATTTTGAGAAATTAGAAGTTTGACATCAATATTATGTTAAGGTTTTAAAGAGACTGCAAGTTTTCATTGGCAAGGACTGAAAAGTATATGAGCTCTTAAGTATCATGAAGATGTTTATCTCATATGGAGATTAAAGTCTCAATGGATACAGAGTTGTTCCTTGAGTTTTTAATAAAACATACATTTTGTAATTAGTTGTTACAATTTGTAACTAGTTGTTGCAGCCTCTCTTTGGAAAAACTAGTTAATAAGAAACTATTAAACCTACACACAAATTACATTGGACTTGAATCTTCTTCCAATATTCCTATTTCACTGACGGGTTGTAGTCATGATTTCGTTGCCTATAAGTTGTGAAATCTTCTTCAGCGTCCCTCTCAGAGAATACATTGTGTCGGATTTGTTACTCATCCTCAAACTCGATAACATCTCTCTCAATTTGAAAAACATCTCGTTCTCAACTTCTTCATCATCAGACTCGTTTTTTCATCCACCATGGACTTTGATTTCTTCATATCTACTCACTAAAGCCAAAAAATCCATGAAAACCAGAATAAAAATGGTTATTTTAGTTCCGAAAAAATAGAGGGCTAGACGCTTATAAGCTAATGTGCGATACGCTTTACACATGTTAAGCATATACGCGTGTAACATGTTCATATGTATATTCATTCACATGTTTACATCAGTGGTAGCTTGAACAAACAACAATTTATCCCTTCTCACATAGCATGTCTCATTTATATTCAAAGCAAACTGTCTACATGCTCAATCAGTAGCAAGTTGACTTCATCCCCGAGGACCGGTCTAGTAGAGGAGTGGAAACGACTCTATTATCTTGCATTCCTCATTCGCATTAGAGCATTAGAGTATGATTATAAGCAAGCTTTCTTATTCCAAAATCGAAAAAGAGCTCTAGAAGTTCAATCGGCTCACGGCTGGAAACTAATGATTGGTTATATTTACAAAGATTTTGAGTTTGCTCATTATGAGCAAATTTTATCTGGTCTAGTTTCTATCTTTCCAATCATTCTTGATACAATCAGAAAATCTAGGTTACGAGTTACAACCTTAACTTCTCCTTTTCACGAGTTTTTTTATTTAGTTTTTTCTTTGTGGATTTACTAATTGGATATTTAATTGGGTTATAATTGGTTTAGATTAGTTTGTTATGCTAAATCTTGTGGTTTAATTACTGGTAGCATACACCTTGATACAATAATTAACCAAATATACGCAATAAGAACTTTCATTAAGAATTTTGTATGTAATTATTACTTTTAGTGTTTATTTCGGTGGAATTGGATACACTAAAAAACACGTGTTCGATGACTGAAAAGTGCAACTCATTTTTCAGCCGCATATTGAGCAACTGATTTAACACTAATAGGCTTCTATAGAAAATCAGTCTCACATCAGTCACACATTTGCTACTAAACCACATAGTTACAAGTCAGTCGCAGTTTTGCGACTGAGTTAATCAATCTCACATATTCTAAAATGATTTTTAAAAAAACTTGCGGAACAAGGGACTCAAATCCTGGTCAGCAAGTAAGGATAATTTTTTGTGGTAGTCTAGTAGCCACTCGGCTACGAGACTCTTTCGTTTATATGCTATAGATATCTAGCAAAAAAATACATATTGAGTTGAAATCAGTTGCAAAAGTTGCAACTCGTCTGCAATTGGTCTTATTATTTTACTATCACTCGCAGGTCAGTTATATTAAATTTTAATTAATTTTTTTGAATTTTAAAAACTATGATTGTATTTTTATGAATTTTTACATGTTCAGTCGAAGGACATTATTTTGAGATATGTTTCAAACATATTGCAAGAGATGACGACTTACGAGGAAAATATCGCCTATCTGATGCAGCAGAATTTGAGTTGTTATAGTTCATGCAGGTGAGAAACCTGTCTTTCCCTTCTCACTTGACTATGATGCATCCTCCTTCTCCATAGCACGATGGTTCGGGATATTCTTCTCCAACCAGACCGACCAACCAATTTTCCCATTTTACCGATCAACTATGATTTTCTTTCGCTTTTATTTCATTTGAAAATTTTATGTATTATAAATTTCGCGTTTCAAAACAATTTTGTTTTGCTAATATCATTTTATTTTGAAATCAAATTTTTTATAAAATTAAAACTAAAATAAAAAAACAAATAAAATATAAAATTAAAAAAATGGAAAATAAAATAAAAGTGTGAGTGATCTGCAACTGAAAAGTGTGACTGATTTACAACTGAAATGTGCGATTAAACTGCAACTGAAAAGTGTGACTGATCTACAACTTAAAATGTGACTAATTTACAACTAAAAAGTATGACTGATCTGCAACTAAAAAGTGTGACTAATCTGCAACTGAAAAATGTGATTGATATGCAACTGCAAAGTGCGACTGATTTGAAACTAAAATGTGTGATTGATTTGCAAATGAGTTGTGCGACATCGGATTTAGTCTCAGATTAGTAGCAAACTGAGACTAAAGATTCATGTACAAATTCAGTTGCACTATAAAACTGATTTAACGAGTCACAAATCAATCGTATTTCTGCGACTAAAGTGTGACTGATCAAAAGTGCGACTAATGTTTTGAGACCGCTTCATTCAGTCGTACTTCAATCTCACTTAGCAAAAATGAGATTGATTTAAGACTAATTGTATAGTCACAAATTGGTTATTTTTTTGTAGTGATAGTTAAATTTAATTTTGTGTAGAATTAAAACAAGATCTAAGCTTCCAAAATTTCTAGTGCTATATATAATATTTTGGGGAAAAATAGCTCGTGAGCTCTTACAATTTATTACAATCAGTTTCTTTTATTTTTTACTCGTAAGCTCAAGATGTTATCTATCTATCTTATTGCATATGAAATAATTGACTCCTACATGATAATCTCATTTGAATTATAAAGTTTCCACCAAGTCTCTTATTTATTTTATCTTATTAATGATTTCTTGTATATTTCATCCCTATGTTTATAAACTTTTCTTTGTTGAGCAAAAAAATTGGAATATTAGAAAACAATAAAAGTATTTTTGGTGTGAGATCCAAACTTGCAGAAACAGTCTCCTAGTAATGTTATATTTAATAAACTCGAATGACAATCCTACTATATATTTTATTTTCTCTTATAAACATTAACTGACATGCTTTTACTAAATTATCGAAACTCTCACCTATGTAGAAGTGAGTCAAATGGTTATCTCATATCTCTTTCGAACCTCTCACCTTCGAAATATAGGTAAAATCTTAAATAATTTTTATTTTATTTTTGTTAAAAAGAGGCACATCTTTAATTGAAAAAAAAAATGTCAACTCGACCAAAAAGAAAAAAAAAAGATAAAAGGATCCAAAAGTTCTTGTTGTCAAATCAGTGCCATGATTGCCCTGTAGTCGCAACTTGACCTCTCTACGAAGTTGTTGGCCTGACAAGCACTGTTTCTACAGCTCGGTGTGCCTATAGATGGTGAATCATTATGGCGCGCCTAAATGCATTGCAAACGTCTTGGCAAGTCCACAGGTGATCGAGCGCTGCTGACCATAGTGGGTTTGGATATAGCTCATATTAGAACAAGGTCCAGGTATGTCTGCATTGTGATGTTGGTTGGATTTAGGTCGAGGTGGACTTGCCTTTTGCCATCCAATGAGTCAAAGGAGGAGATGTAAGGTCCAGTTGCCCCCCCCCCCACGCTCAGCGTGTCTATTTAAACGAGAAGATCAAGTTTTTCAAAGAAGTTTTGGCCCATTACGACGTGCGGTTGGCTTCCATATTTCACTGAATGGGAAAAGGAGTGATAAGGTAGGCAAGGCATGCTCGATAAGCATTATCTTGTCACACATGTTATGAATGGATGCAAAGTGTTGGCCCTTCTCAACACGCGCATGGAGAGGAGAGCGCAGTTGTTGATTCGCATGAAGTCCAAATGTAATAATGGCGACACTTCAACTTATCTCTTTCCAAAAAGCTGGTGATCATTAATATGTCATCATTTTGCGACTTCTACAAGTAAGTTTTCTTTGTCTCTTCAATTCTTCTACATTCTCTTCTTTTTATTTTTCTGTTTAAGGTTTGGGTCAGTTTTCTCAGTTTGCTTCTCCTTGCGATTTTGCTAAAGTTACTGTGATGTTTGTCGGGTTCATTCAGAGTCCACATAAGTATGGGCCGAATTTTAAAACCATAAATTAGGCCCAGAAGATCAAAGGCCCAGATCCGGTCCAGCTGGTTTGAGTCCATCAAGCTGACCCAAGATTAAAAGGAGCCGATTGCATCTTCTTCTTACTCATTCTGTTACTCTGTTAATTTTCGGTTGAAAAACTGAAACAATCTCCATTGATGTACCTTGTATAACACAGAAGCAAGTTAGTGAAGTTTCCGGATAGAATATCCGAAGAGATATGTACTCACAATTGTGAGGAACTCTATAATTCTTCTTGTCATACTACATGCGAATCTATCGTGAGAGAAAGAGAGCTTGTGAGTTCATACCTTTGAGATTCAATTGAATCAGCGACTCAAATCCAGAAGCGATTTCGATTTGCTTGTAAGAACCAACAGTTACAGTTTGTGAAACGATTTAGCTGGGGTTTCGCCGTTGGAAGTTTTCTTAGTTTCTTAGTGAACCCTAGGATTCTTTGAGATAAAATGCGAATCTAATGAGGAGTTTGGATCTCATGACGATGATCTCGCACCAGGACTAGAGGATATCAATTCTCTGTTATTCAATCTATGAAGGAATCTGAGCCGTCAATGCGTACGCATGACACAGCAAGCGGTGCAGCAAAGGTTCATGAACTTGTGGTGAGAGAAAAAGAGGGTGTTGGGCAACTTCTATTGGTTTGGGTTGGTATAGGTAATTCTGATTGGGCGTTGTTAGACGAGTCACTTGAGGCTAAGTGCATTTTGATGACGAAGTGGAACATGCTTCGAAGGTGGCTTGATGACCTTTGTGTACCACCCACCATTGAATAGTACGTTGGGCATCGCTGGAGAAGTTATACAAGGATTTTGATTTTCTTAGCGGTGTGGATATCACGCCCTCTAGGTCGTATAAGAGGCCTTGGACACCGCCTGGAAGGTACCTCTGCTTCTATGACTTTTCTTCAGGCGATGCGGCTTGTGGCTTTCTTTATCACGGTTGTTTGTTAACCACTACGCACGATGCTGAGTTACTTACTCGGAATTGTTGCCATACGGGGTAAAGTACATAATTGCCGCACTAGTTCTAGCTGTCAGTATGGGCATTGACATTCTGATGTAGATCTTTAAAAAGATCACAAAGAAAAATGGCTACAAGAAAAAGGATAGGACGTATTTGATGAGAACCCCTTCCAGGGCACTGCTTGGTTCTTGACATTTCCTCCAAGCTACATGGGAAGCGTGTTATGCGTATAAGGTTTTAATCTAAAGCTATCAACTGCAAGTGTACATCAATGAAGTAGTAGTACTTAAGGATCGTATCCACGAAGAACCAAGTATTGCACTATTGACTATCGATTGTATTTCTCAAGTTATACTAATCAGATTTTGGTGATTAACTAGCAACTTAAACAATGTAAACTATATTATAAAAAGCACCAGGCATGAGGTATTCATCGGGAAGTAGGAATCTAACTAGGGAAACTATTAAGAACAATATTTAAGCTCAATTCCCGACTTGAACAGAAAGGTATAACAAGCCTACTCTCGTAGTGCTTGAGACTCTACTCGACAATATAGAGGTCCTAACTCTTGTTGGTTCCAAATTTTGAATAGGCATTAAACAAGTAGGTTCAACTATCCACAATCAACCTAAACATCAGCTATCGCCGTTTAGCATTGATTACTCATCTAATCTAGTTCAGATTCCTAACAAGCTTTTGGAGACCTAACAACCTAGGTTCATAGATTAGTTGATCAGGTTATTCTAAGCATTAAGCACAAGAATTAGATGGAGAATACTCTTATTAGATTAGATTCTATTTGTCCATAATTATTGTTTCCTAAATCCCTAGAAACCCTAAACCTGATTTGTGAACTACTCAGAAATAATTTGGATTGAAACAAAAGACATGATGAAATTAAACTTGAATTGCATAAAAGATAAAAAGGGAGTTTAGAGATTCTTCTCAATGTTGAATTCTCTCTCTCTCTCTCTCTCTCTCTCTCTCTCTCTCTCTCGCTTATTGAATAACTCTCAAAGTTCTCTGTAAATAATAAACGATGTGTAAAAGAAACAGAAAATAGAAGTATTTATATGTCCTGAGATCTAGGTGCAAAAAAGAAAACTTAGGTATTTGCTTCGGATGCTTGTTGATCGATCTTACAGCTAAGCAGGTCGATCGTGCGGTCGAGCAATGATCTGGCAAGCAAGTTTGATCAATCGATCAAGGTGTTGATCGATCGATCATAAGCTTTATCTGTGAAACTTCAAGTAATGCTCCAAAACCATCCAAACGAGATTCCAATGCCAACAATCCAAGTTCCTACGTTTTTCACCTGAAAGTGACACAAAATACAGAGAAAAACTTAAAAAGTAGGCATGTTAATGAGCTCAATAAAATAGAGGAATATCAATTCCCCCAGAATTAGCTTCTTGCTTGTCCTCAAGCAAAGAAAGAAAAGAACAAAGAGAAGATTCTCTCAAGGAACTCATTCGTCATCAGACATTGCACAATACACTCCATATGAACCAATCAATACTAACCTGTTGGTAATGAGACCACTTTGTACTTTTCCTAGACTTAACTTCTTGCCAATTAGACTCCACAATCGATATCAAAATACCCAAATGCACTATACCGACCAAAGGCAAGTGGCCTTTAGTCAAGTGGCAGGGGTAAGTCCACTAAATGGCAGGCGCACTTGCACGTCCCAGGATCGAGTTCTACCGCCTGCATTATGCAGGAATTTGGCTACTGGGCCGGCTAGTTGTGGCCCAATATTTTTTACAAAAAAAAAGTGATGTCTTATCAAGGGAGTATCGATCAATGAACACATGGACTCATCATCAGCCTTTATCTGAACACAAGGCTATCTTCTTATGGTTCCTTACCTCTCATTCCATTCATTTGTAGCCGATTTTTCCCTACTTACCTATGGTATCATTTTATTTTATTTTATCGACTACTCGGCCAATTTTTCCCTACTTACCTAGGGTATCATTTTTTTTTATTGGCTGTCAAACCAGATATCTCCCTACTTACCTAGGGTATCATTATATTTTTTCAACTGGTTGGTTCTTTAGTAACTCAAAGAATGAAAGCAAAAGTGGCTTCATTGGAACAAAAATTTTTGATCCTTGGCCAAGTTTTTGTATTGCTTCAACTTTGTTTTATAATTACTTCAGAATCTTAAAACATTCGAATATCTAAGAGAGGGGAACCATACTCACATAGATTTGTCTTTCAGGACTGAAGAGAGGAATCCGATCCAATGCATACCAAGCCCCTTGACAAGAAAATTAAGTCACGTTAAAGTTGAAATCGGCATAGATTCTTCGAATACCTGAAAATTGATATGTGTCATTGAGAAGATGCTTTGTCTTTAGGTTTTCCAATAGTCAATCGATTCCCAACAAGTGCATATCAACGACCCTAAAAGCATAAGGGTGCAACAATCCTCTAAAATCATGGTTCCTTAGACAACAGGTTTCAAAAGCTCAAAAGCATATCATAGATAGAGTTAAAATCTGAACATAACAACTAAAAAGAAACAAAACAAAGCAAAAAGGCGTTAGTCACAGCAAGTGCATCTCCTCCAGACTTACTTCACAACGTCCTCGGTGTGTAAACAAGCTGGAAGAGATCACGACTTACGCATAAAAAGAAACAAAACAGAAAAAATCAAAAATAAAGAAAGAAAAAGGGTAAGAAAAACCGATCACTCAAGGCTTTGGCTCTCTCGGTCTCCTGGTGCTCGCCTACATCGACGAGGAAGGCGTTGCTCAAGTGGCTGATCCTCTGTGTCCTTCAAATCAGCCTCAGATCGATGTCCAACAACATCTGATCTACAGGCATCAGCTCTCGTGCTAGTCTCTGGCTGATCTACAGCAGGTGCACTCATACAAAAAGCAACCGGTATCCACCTAAGTGCCTCCCAAAGGCGTTTCCTCATCGAATGCTTCCTCAGCTTCATCTCATAGTGCCAACGTTGATAATTCTGCTCAGAAAAGTCATTAAAGAAAAGAGGAATATCATACTCCTCACTATACTCTGGAATAATATGCTCAAGAGTCTGAGCAACGTTAGGTTGTGGCTGTGTAGGTGATGGAGCTGCAGCTGATGAATGTCTCCGTGGAGCTCGTCGCTGAGGCTGAGGCTGAGGTTGCTCTCTCTCTCTTTCTCTCGCACTGCAATCTCAGGATAGGCAATGTGTGGCTCAAAAAGTATATTCTCCTTACAAGTGAGAGATGTAATCGTAGGTGCAGGCAAAGAGAAAAGGTAAGGCTGAACATCCCTAGTATATTACCACCACTTTGTCTGCTCAGTGATGTAGGTGAAGTTGGTCAAGACCCAATCATCAACATATGATATCCTCTTATTCTTTACTGTGTTACTAAGATCCAGCTGCAAGTACTCAAACATGGGGGTCAAGAGACTACCTTTCATCTCGGTGACAGATTGACTCAGAGTACCTCTGAAATGACGTTCGGGAAGAAGCTTCATGAACACATATCCCTAGTTGATGTCACAAGGACCGACATCAAGAGTAGGTGTAGAAGCGTACAGGTCTGGTATCGCATGATACAAAGTATGATATAGTATCTCTAACTCTGGCTTGGTCAAGGCATGGTGGATTTCCTTACACAGAATTGTCGACCCTAACATATTGGCCAAAATCCAAATCACAGGATATCGGATGTAGGTGAGCTTTGAACTCTGCCCTGAAATGCACCATCAGCCAAAATATCCCAAAGAGCACTAAGAGGAGTACCTTGGCGAGAAGGTAGCTGACTGTTGGCTTCCTCGCGAAACCCATAGATCTAGAAAATCTCCTAAACGGTCAAATGGTAGCGGATACCATGATAAAGAAATGTCATATAAGCCGCGTACAAAGGAGCATGTGGGTCGGCTGCGAGATGAAGATCACAGGAGGCTAAGAAATATCGGACTACCTCCACGTACAGCGGCTGTGGCTTGGTCATGAAGGTACCCATGCCTAATCTCTCGAGCATTCCCATCACATCATCGAGATACCAAGTTTTCTCAATGTCGTCGGACACAAAAACATGGTCGTGATGAGCGTATTCTGCAATATCAGATCATAAAATACACAATGGTCACACTGATAAGTCTTTCAGGATTGAAGAGAGGAATACGATCCAATGCATACCAAGCCCCTTGACAAGAAAATTAAGTCAGGTTAAAGTTGAAATCGGCATAGATTCTTTGAATACCTGAAAATCGATATGTGTCATTGAGAAGATGCTTTGTCTCTAGATTTTCCAATAGTCAATCGATTCCCAGAAGGTGCATATCAACAATCCTAAAAACATAAGGGTGCAACAATCCTTAAAAATCATGGTTCCTTAGACAACAGGTTTCAAAAGCTCAAATGCATATCATAGATAGAGTTAAAATCTGAACATAACAACTAAAAAGAAACAGAGCAAAGCAAAAAGGCGTTAATCACAGCAAGTGCATCTCCCCCAGACTTACTTCACACCGTCCTTGGTGTGTAAACAAGCTAGAAGAGATCACGACTTATGCATAAAAAGAGTATAGATTTGAAAGCAAATCTTAATTAAAAGGCAACCAATTGGTTCCCCGGCTACAGCGCCAAAAACTTGATGCGTATCAGGTTTTAACCTAAAGCTATCAACTATAAATGCACAACAATGAAGTAGTACTACTTAAGGATCGTATCCACGAAGAACCAAGTATTGCACTATTTACTATCGATTGTATTTCTCAGGCTATACTAATCAGATTTTGGTGATTAACTAGCAACTTAAACGATGTAAACTATATTATAAAAACCACCAGGCATAGGGTATTCATCGGGAAGTAGGAATCTAACTAGGGAAACTATTCAATACAATATTTAAGCTCAATTCTTGACTTGAACAGAAAGGTATACCAAGCATACTCTCGTAGTACTTGAGACTCTACTCGACAATCTAGAGGTCCTAACTCTCGTTGCCTCCAAATTTTGAGTAGGCATTAAACAAGTAGGTTCAACTATACACAATCAACCTAAACATCAGCTATCGCGGTTTAGGATTGATTGCTCATCTAATCTAGTTCACATTCCTAGCAAGCTTTTGGAGAGCTAACAACCTAGGTTCATAGATTAGTTGATCAGGTTATTCTAAGCATTTAGCACATGAATTAGATGGAGAATACTCTTATTAGATTAGATTCTATTTGTCCATAATTATTGTTTCCTAAATCCCTAGAAACCCTAAACCTGATTTGTGAACTACTCAGACATAATTTGGATTGAAACAAAAGACATGATGAAAATAAACTTGAATTGCATGAAAATATAAAAATGGGAGTTTAGAGATTCTTCTCAATGTTGAATTCTCTCTCTCTCTTTAGCTTACTGAGTAACTCTCAAAGTTCTCTGTAAATAATGAACGATGTGTAAAAAAAACAGAAAATAAAAGTATTTATATGTCCTGAGATCTAGGTTCAAAAAAGGAAAATTAGGTATTTTCTTCGGATGCTCATTGATCAATCGATCAAGGTATTGATCGATAGATCACTAACTTGTGTGATCGATCTTCCAGCTAAGCAGGTTGATCGTGCGGTCGAGCAATGATCTGGTAAGCAAGTTTGATCGATCGATCAAGGTGTTGATCGATTAATCATAAGCTTTATCTGTGAAACTTTAAGTAATGCTCCAAAACCATCTAAACGAGACTCCAATGCCAATAATCCAAGTTCCTACGTTTTCCACCTAAAAGTGACACAAAACATAGACAAAAACTCCAAAAGTAGGCATGTTAATGAGTTCAAAACCTGTAAAATAGAGGTATATCAGCGTGATCGGCATTTCTTTGTGAAACTGACCCTAAAGGTGGTGAACCATGTGGATGCCACATACCATCGTGTATAGATATTGCATTATGGTCGAGCTCTAATTGTCGTTGGTGTTAGGGGCTTTGGTCTCGTAGTGCCTTCATACTTTGTTGTTTTCTATGAATAAATATTCCTGATGTTTTGGAGTACCCCATCGATGAGTTCAGGCATCAAACATTAATCAAGACCTTGAGAGGATTCGCTCGCTTGGACGTGGCTCGTAGTCGAGAAATTTTGGAAAACTTTGTGCTCGCAATATTCCAATAATAGATCAAGATGTGTAGTTGAGATCCCTCATTTTTTATTTTTTTATGTTGAATAGTGTTGCAGCTAACTGAAACATGATGGCTAGGCTACGAGTGAACATGTTGAGGTATTCTACTGAGCTACATGGCCCATTTCAAGGGGATAGTATCTTCATAATTCCATGGGTGTGGGGGACGCTGCTCAATAGGTATTATGTAACACCCTAAACCCGCAATTCTCAAATTCAACACGATTTTAGCAAAATCATTTAAAGTCCATATTTCACTAAGTCAAAATTTCGTTCATTCATGTGNAGCCCAAACAATTCTAATTAAAGACGGTTCCATTTTTATTCAATTCAAACAAAGTTCAAACCATAATTCAACTTAGCCGGCAACTTAACAAAGTTCCTAAACGGTTTTAGCAATAAGTTCGATTTTAAAAACATAAAATAAAAACACGAGATCAGTCA
>OVBA01002106.1:0-36968 GCA_900406435.1 Lepidium aucheri | reverse complement strand
AAATCAAGCTTATAAATTCTTCATAACAAAGATAATAAGTGAATAGAACTTACAATTTCCAATTCGGCTTTTGATTTTAGAGCTAATTTTGATTCCATTTTCTCAAGAAGTTAAACTGGCCTAGTCAACGCAAAATTGAGAGTTTTTTCAGAAGTCAACAAAAAGTTGAAGGTTTAATCAACCACATCCAAAGTTCAAGGTTTAATCAACCATTTTCGGTAAATACAAGGTTAAAATGACATTTTCCCATTTTAAATTATGTATAATAAGCAAAAAATTTAGTTTTATATTGTTTTACATATCTTCTTGTATATAATTGATATATTAGATTTTTAGAAACTCATTTCTATTATTTTGAAAATTTTCTTAACATTAAATATTCTAATTTCCACATGCATTTATATACATATTTAAATTTGGTATATAAAATAATTATCTAAATAATATATAAGAGTAGTTTGGTTATTTTGTTAAGAAAAAGTATATTCATCAAATTTTACAAAAATTTAAGTGTAGTTTTCAAATTTCAAATAAAATTTAGGATATTTATCAATTTTTCCCTATATATTATTATTATTTTTAATATCAAAATGTTGACATATTACTTACAAACAGGGATGTTAAAATGGATTAAAAAATCCGGTCCGGCCCGAGCCCAAAAAAAATTTGCCCAAAAAAAGCTCAAAACAAAATACCGAATAAAACTTAGAGTCTTATTAAAATTACCCAGAAAAATATGACTTGTAAATGGATATCCAGTTATTTTTCTTTAATATCTAAGTTGTTATAGTTTCCAATATATTTTTAAAAAAATATATATATATATATATATTTAATATTTTAATATTGTTAGTAGAAAAAGAAACTTATTTATATTAATTTCTAGTTAAACAAAATTAGTATAATCAATTAGAGAATAACAATTAAAAGACAAAAACAAAACTGTTTGTAAAAAAAAGAAGCAAAAATCCTAATTTAGAAACATATCTACAACAACATATAAAAAACCCACTAGTGGACGAATTCTCCAATATGGTGGATCAGAATGCGATGTAGCTTCCTATTGCTTTAATTTTCTTGTCCCCTAGTTTCTATATATTCTATCGTTTTCGTGTCACTAGGCTTTGATGCTCTGAACTCTTTACTGGGTTACACAAATCCCTTCATTATTATGATTCTACCGAAAGCAAACTATGCTAGCATATAATTAAGCATCGAAATAATCAAAGAGGCATTCATTATTTACCTCAATTAAGTGAAGATTAGATGTTCGATTCTAGCAGAACAAAAGCAGATTCCCCGATCTGTGCAAGAACAAAAGCAAACTAGTCTCATCTTTTTCGATAAGCTAACTCAAACCCACCAAAATTTGAATCACAGAAGATATTATATTTGTATAATAGGGTGTATTGATATGAATAGAGTACATCGTGATTTATACAAACACAAAGAGTGTATAAATGGTAATGATAATATACTATAGATAAATGTGTTTGATATGTGCATATCTATTTTACTTATATGACTTGATCTTAATATGCCCCTCAAGTTTGAGGTAGTGATGAAGTGAAAACCAAAGAACTGCTTGAGATTGACTGTAAGATCAGAGATGGATGGTGACTTGCGAAGACTGTCAGCAAGGCAAGTTTGACTTTTTGTTTTCCTTTTTTTTCTCCTTTTTTTTCCTTTTTTTGTCTTTTTTTAAAAAAACCAAGATAAAAGAAAATATGGAATTTAACAAAAAAAAGTAATAATAATAAAAATAAGTAAACGCAAAGAAAAAAAAAATCATAATGAGAGGAAAATGTGTAGGCAGGCTTCTCGTAAACTGGAAGCACTTTAACAATATATATGAAAGTGTAAAACATAAAAACAAGATCAGAAAGAGAAGTTTTGAACCAAGGGAGCAAATTGCTTTCTAGAAGTCTAGGATGACTTTAAGAATCTGAAAACAAAGGATAGAAGCATATAGCTTTGTACGGAAGCATAAAACTTGATGACATTAGTCATTGGACGGATTTACCGTAAGATGCCTCAAGGATATATGGAGAGGCTGGAGGAAACAAATGACTTGATAAAAGTAATAGATCAGACACCACTAAGAAGGATATGATAAGAGGAAGTCATAAAGTATTTGATGAAGCTCCATGGCTTGAAAAAGTTTGATCGGTAGATCAAAGCTTTGGAGGTTTAGGATTGGTGGCAGCGGCCATGGTGATTGAAAAAATAGAGGCGGAGAAACGAAAAAGGAAAAAAAAAAAGAAATATTAGGTCACTTGGACCGTTAGCTCTAATACCATATTACATTTGTATAATAGGGTGTATTAATATGAATAGAGTACATCGTGATTTATACAAAGACAAAGAGTGTAGAAATGGTAGTGACAATATACGGTAGATAAATGTGTTTGATATGTGCATATCTATTTTACATATATGACTTGATCCTAATAGAAGACACATACCTTGCTTCAAATCCAAATCATCGGATCTCTTGATCAGAAGTGCAAAACTTTTTTTTCACAGTAAACTTAGGGATTAGAGATTGTCGAATGTAATAGAGTCGTTTTGTTTTTTTGTTTGTTTAAAACGATGTAGTTTAAATTTTTTTTTTAAAAAACCATTGGATACCCATTACCCAATAGGTAAATCCATTTTGTACCCGTTACATATGGGTACGTACCCAATTAAAACTCATTTGTTTTTGAATGTTTAAAACGATTTTTTTACCCATAATATTTATTGAGTTTCGGGTACCCATTGAACTAAAACCCGTTTTAAGATCTCTACGACTTACAAATATGAGGGCTACACTTTAATCGTCGCTAACCAGATGAATTTCACAGAATAATTACTCATATTGAATTTATGCAATAATTAAAAATGAAAAAATGAAAACGAAATTAAGCAGATAATATCTTATAAATCCAGCAGCAAAATCACAAAATACAAATATTCCAACGAGCAATGTTTTTGTAAGGCCCTTGCCTTAGAAATTTATTTGAACAATGTTTAAAAGCCAACGAAAGAAATGAAAAGTAGGAAACTCCATAGAAAATCATAGGAGTATATTTTAGTAGCGAAATGGTAATTCTGTCATACAGCATCTTCGCAGTTAAGCATGGCTTTGATCCTTTGAATGGTGGAGCTGATCAAGGTATTGACAGTGGCGGTAGAATCTTCGAGGTTGAGTTCTTGAGAGTAAGCCGGTGTAGAGACAAGGATCTGAAAAGCCACAGTGAGGAGAGTGGTGCCGTCGTTGAGATCGGCGGAAGCGCCGGAGGGACGGCCATCTTGGGAGATGACGAAGCCGGAAGGGAGGATAGGAATGGTGGAAGGATTGACTGTGCCTGAAGCAGCAGAGTATGCTGTGTGTAGATCAACTGGTGCGTAGATCACCATACCTCCTAATGCATCCATGAAGCTGTCTTGTATTATCATTAGCTGATTATCTTCCGCTGCTCTTATTGGCTATATATATATATAAGCATAATCATAGTTAATGCTCTTAACAAACAAGGTCAACAAATTCTAACTTTGACTCCATCCATTGACTTTTGACATTTTATCAAGTCTCTACTGAAATGCATATGCTTATGACAAAGATATGACGTAAAAGTTGTTAACGTTTTTAAACGTTATATCATGAAATAATAATAATAATAATAAGCAACAGAGAAATGGTAGCTTAGTAATATTAAGACCGAGATCTCGTAGCGTAAAATTTGCAGAAATTATAGGTTCAAAACTTCCTAAAATATTTAAGTACCCATTACTACTAAAGTGGACATTAAGATTAGAACTATTAGTTTACATGTCTAGGCGGAGCAGTAGACCGGGATTAGTCCGGATAAAAATTTGAGTCACCATAGAAAAAAAAATAACAAGTGTTGAGTACGAGTAATATACCCGGAGGATGTTGACAGAACTGTTATGGTCTGTTGCCGTGACAAAGCGAGTGACCTCACTAAGTGGATTCGCTTGGCAGAGAACGTCCCACTTTTGTTTACATGCAAACATTAGAATTCTTGTAAATTACGGAAACAATAAACTACAAATTGTTGAAAATGTATATACGAAATTCTTACGTGATGACGAATGTCCAAATTTTTAAGGAAATTGTAGACATGGGAAGGAGGGATAGGGAGACATAAAGATGAACCGGCGCAGACTATGAGACCAATAGGTTGACCAACTTCTTTGTTTGTCCGCACAGAAACCCTAACTCCACTATTGTTGGTTACAGACAGTTGCGCGAAATCGAATTTTTCAGACATTTTCAGTGTCCATGCAAAGTCCTTTACCATTCTTTCTCCTAACATCATTACACTCCTTCTTCCTTCTACACTTTTGACAACTACAAACAAAAAAGAGAATTCAATAAGATGATAAAATTGTTGTCGATTTCATGCATCATCTATAATGTAGGACTTAATATGGTGAAATAATATTGTATAAAAGTACCTCCAGCGAGGTCGGTGGCGGGGAAGGTAGAGATGGAGGTTAGAGGCAGCCTCTCACACATCCTCTCAAGAGTAACGACCCAACGTCTAGCTCCATAGCCATAGCCACCGTATAAGAGGTCTCTATAAAGCCGATGTGTCCGCACTGATTTATCATTCAGTACCACGTGCTCGATCCACGTCACCTGCCCAACACAAAACTTTGTTTGTAAGAAAAATATAAGTATCAAAAGTAAAAGAGAAGAGAAGAGAGAGACCTTAGAGCCATGACCATTGGGCAAAGCTTGAATGAGGCAACCAGAAGGACGTTTGAAGTAAGTCAAATCCGTAAAATCAACGTCAATGTTTGGGAGTTGACAAGACACGTCAGCAATGAGCCAGGTGTTTTCGTCCATTTGTTGGCAACTTCTTAGTATCAAAAACTCTCTCGGTAGCACCATTGGTGACAATATATGCAGGTTCTCATACATCTATATATGTTGTTCAAAGATTATCCAGATTTGTATCATGACATGTCTATCAGTGAAAAAATATTCAAATACATTTTGAGATTCATACCACCATCGAGAACTGTTGTCTTTGTCCGTCGGAAGAATCCAACATATGAATTGTCTTAGCTTCGTTCACAATTGTTGGAAACAGCCTCGCCCATTTCTCCTGCAATACTCTGTGTTATAATTTATGAAATAAATCAAAAACTTAAAAATAAAATGACATTATAAGTACGTACCGCATCGAAGAACATGTCGACCAAATTTATTGGATCAACAGGAACCATCACGACTTCTTTAGAAGACTCAAAACGAGAATTTGGGATCTTAACATGACCAATCTTTCTATACATTTTCTCATAGGTGTCTTGATCAATGACAAGCCTACCATCGATAGAAGATTTAACCCACATTGGTTCGTCCATCCTAATGAGACTCATTAGCTCTGAAACCGCATTGACTGTGGTTTCAGACATCACCATTTTCTGCATTGGAGATAGTGGGTTTCGCGGCTGAGTCGGCGGAGTGGTCATTTTTTCAGGATTGTATGCTTCTCTTAGTAAGCATGGTTGCGGACTGAGATGGTTATAAGTGGATTCATGCAAGGCAGAACCATTATTGGAGGTCGATGCATGGCTTGATGAACCCTGGAGATTGGCTAACATATCCATGTTAGGCATTGACTGAGCTATGCGCTGGTTTACGTAGCTCGAGAGTCTTTCATACTGAATTTTATATTTCCATCAACAATTATATTAGTGTATTTTCTATTTCCAGTGAATTGTTAGTGAAAAACTAATCTCATATAAACATCAATATAACAACAAAAATACCACTCTCAAACTAGAGTATATAACTTGATTAATATTAATTTACGATAAAAATACAAATCGTATCAAAAGTCGCTGTCTTTAACAAAAAAGAAATGTAATATTTAAGATTATAATAATTTTTTCGGTAAGTGAACGATAATTTTGACTTAATTTTTTTTTAACTCAAGAGTTTCCAAATCTTATGGGAGATGTCTGGACTATTCTCCGGAGGAGGTACAACCTATAAATAGACTTTCATCTCCGTATATTCAAATGGAGGGGAAAACATGAGCCTATATTCATATAAGGTATCCGAAGAATTGTGACTTAATTTTGAGTATTGAGAGAATCAAAACCCGCAAGCGTGTTAACGCCCTTAACCCATCATTACCACTAGACCACAACACTCCACACTTGACTTAACTTTTTAGAATTTTAGTTATATAAAGAAATTACATGTCTCCGTGCTTAGCAGTTTAGTATTTTTATTTATTTATTTGTGTGTAAATTATATATATTTATGTGCTTAACATGAAAAAAAAAGAATTTTTTATGAAATGCTTTTTATTAAACAAAAGTTAAATCTTCAATTAATTCATGTTATTTTTTGTAGGATTCTAGTTTTATTTATGTAATAAATTTTTGTGATATAAATTTTTTATCAACCCGTTTCTTTTATATTATATTTTTGAATCCAATATGTGTATATAGTTTTTATATATAGAGCAATATATGTTAATTTAAAATTTGACTCATAATATACATAAAGAAACCTAATTTTTTCATGTATTGGAATGTTATGATTATTTAGTTTATTTTTATTAAAAATACTTGATATGAAATGTTTAATATTAGATTTGATTAGCTATCAAAGATTTGATGATTAAATATTATTGGATTATCCATGAATTAAATGGATAATAAATGTATGTTGACTATTTTGCCATCAATGAGAATTTATTTTCTGACTTTCTTACAAATTTTAAATTATTTTTTTTCAAATTATGTCCTCTTTTATATTTTTTTGAGTTAATATTTCATATAGGACTGCCACCTCATCAATAATTTTGAAAGAAAATATTTTATTTTTAATTTACTAAGGATTTTCCAAACGAAAAGTTAGCTTTCAGATCTTTTATTCACAATTTACATATATATATATATATATTATTAAACACAAAATATATTATTTTAATGTGTATAAATTTCAATATTAGAATCTAACTATTCTCATGAGTATTTTTGGTTACATATGTAACAAAATATCGAAATCTTCTGACATTTAAATTTGGTATTATATAATGAGATTTGATTATATTTACAAATTAACACAATATTTTTATATAGAAGAACTCTGCCCATATATGAAGAACATGTATTTAAAACATTATAATCATATGAAAATATTCACACTACTTACCAAACTTACCGCTTTAAAATTTCAAATACGGATTAAATCCAATATTTTAGAATGAAAAAAGGGCAATCAAATTTGGGTCAAAGAAAAAGAAGACACCATATTTATTGGTCAAGCGATAAAATGGTTTTGTTTATAAAAAAGTACCTCTTGTCTGAGAACGGCGTTATTGAAACGCAGTTTATGTAGATCGCGTTCACGTTCTTCTGCGTTCCCAAGATGAGGGCCACCACATGGAGGACAAAGTAGAGAATTAAGTGCCTCTTGCATTGCCTCATTTTCACGTTTTATCCTTATATTCTCATTTCTGAGTGCAGTGTTATCCGCTCTTTCACTTTGATTCTATAATTAAACGATATTTTTATACCAAATTTAAAACAAATCACTACATAGATATCACGACATAACAAACTTACTTTAGCATGTGTCCTTCTATTTTGAAACCAAAATTTGATTTGTTCTGGTCTTAGATTTAATTCTTCAGCCAATTTACGTCGCTGCAATTCATCTGGATTGGGACATTCCTTGAAATACCTTAATTAATCAACCAAAATACATTTATTAGAGATTAAGAAGCAAATGAAATTTTCATTGAAAATAAATTTGACTTCATATATTAGCATAACTCATATAATATGATTTTAACTATAGAACATATTTTGTTAATCTGGATGTCAACAAAAATAAGTAAAATAATAAATTTGCTTCAATAAAGATCTTACGCTTCAAGTCTTTGAATCTGCTGATTAGAATGGCGATGATAAACTTTTTTATTATTAATATTCATAGAATTTTCACGGTCATCGCTTGAACCGTCTTCACGATTAGAACTCATTTTTTATACTAACTTAAATGAAAGAAAATTTACACTCTATATGAACACTTAAAGCTATTTATATAGAACAAAACTATGAGACAATATCATTAAAGTAACAAAAACATTAATAGAAAAGTATTAGCAAATATGGTATAAAAGATTCTAATTTCTTCTTTTCTTTTAACAATGAAAAAGAGAAATAAAAATCTCTTAAGCCAAATCAGATAATACTTTTCTATTAACTTTTTTTGGTTTCTCTTTTTGTCACAGGTTTAAATATTTATTACACGGTACATAATTATTAATTAAGAAAGAACAAAAACAAAGAAGAAAATATGGGAAAATCTTCGAAACAAAACAAAACAAAATCATTTATGAAAAAAATCTCATCACAGATTTTCTACTTTCTAGGGACGTTACTGTTACTTTAAGATTTTGAAAATAAAAGATGAGGGCTTGATTCGAATTACTTTATTTTGTTGCTTTGAAAATAAAAAAATTTTCATATAAGATTAAATTAAACCAATTATATTTTAATTTGTTTTTGACTCTGAAATATGATTGTTTTAATTTAAATCTCATAAAAAAAATTTGCTTTTCAAAGCAATAAAATGAAAGCAATTATCAATTCGATTCTTTCGATAAACAATTGTTTTCGTTCGTTGCTTTGAAAAACAAAAATTTGTATATGAGATTTAAATTAAACCAATTATATTTCAGAATCTAAAACAAACTAGAATACAATTGATTTAATTCAAATATTTTACGAATTTTTTTTCTGCTTTTGAAAGTAAAAAGAAAAACGAAGACAATTCCAGCCAGGCCTTCCTATAATTTTTTAGGGTGCCAAATCCTTTATTAATCTCTAGATCCAAGACAAACTTGACAATAATTTATTCAAAGACAATTAGTAACTAGTAATTTTTTTTATATTTCAGTGGTAAAAGAAAATAAATTAGTAATTAAATTTCATTAAATTATTGTCAACTTTGTCTTCTTTCTAGTGATAATGCAAGCCCTATCACAAAGATCTGATTTAATAAAATACTTGTACTTACAAATGTTTTCTAGTTTAAATATTTAATTTGTTAAATGTCCAATGAAAAGTATTTATTTTGTTAAATATTTAAATGTACAGTAAGTAAAACTTGTAAATTTTTTTAAAAAATTATAGAGAAAAAATCGTATTTTGAATAGTGTCTTCCATACCATTGGATGGGGGTCTATGTGTGTGTTAGAAAGGAACAAAACATTTTTGTATTTTTTGAAAAATCCAAAATATAATAAGAAAAAAATATATTCAATTGAAAAATAACATAATATATATTTAAATTAGGAAAAAACTTGGAGTACACTACAACAAATATGGTTATTGATAGCATTCGAATTTCGTTATTATATATATACAATAGCGCTTCAATGAACACTGTATTATGCAGTGCTATAATATATACTTTCTCTACAATAGCGTTTCCGGTCTGCTGTTATATTTTCACTATTATAACGCTATATTGATCTCATATAAGGTTGTATAATAACTTTTTTCCTTCGTTGTTATAACTTAATATTATAGCACTATTTTAGTGCAGTATAAGTTTTTATAATTACGCTATTCTTCCGATATATTATTCCATTTTATAGCGTTGTTTATGTGATGTTTTAGATTTTCTTACGGTTGCTTAATGCTATAACAAATTATTTTTTAGGATTGTATTCATGCTATTATAGGATTTCTAATCTACCATTACAATATCAATATATTAAATTATAATCCTTGTTTTGAATAAACAAAACCTAACATTGTTCAAAATATTATACTTAGAATTGAAAACATCATTCCATACATTAGCCTCCTACACCGGATCAAAAAGGTACTTCTTCTTTTAAGCCGAGACTAAAACTAAAACTAAAGTTAATTAACTAACATTGGACCACTTGTTCTTCATCCCAAGCCAAGTCTTAAACTAAAACTATAGCTAACATCGGACCCAAGGTTCATCATTCCCTGCAATAATTATATTAATCAAACATCACTTATCTCATCTATATATTGTAAATTAAAAGACATGAAAAACTGATTCAAAATTCTTACCCCGGTTTTCTTAACATCAATAGCCAATAACTTTATCTTTATATCCTTTAAATATTGAGCTCTATCTTAGTGGTGCAAACTAAGCTTTTGTGTGCCACACTAAAATAATATCATACGTACGTCAATAACAAATATACGTTTATAATAAAGGATTCAATGGATGGTTTATTGCTTCTACGATTTCTGTCAAATTGTGTTAACTAGAACTTAGTTTTGAGGATACCTTTGTAATCTTCAATTTTGGATGGATTTGATCCTAGCAAAGGTTCAAGCACATGAACCTAAAATCAATCAAACAGTAGAAAAATAAGATTAACACGGAGCAGATTCAGAGAAATTCAATTGAATTTATACAAATTTCATAAAGAAATAATATAAACGGATTCAAAAACGAAAGAAGAAGAATTCAACATCATTAAGTTTTAAACTGTGTTCATCACAATCAACAACTTGGAGATGAACTAAGGTGTGAGCTAAGCGATTCGAAGATCTAATCAAAACATTTTTGCTCAGAGAACAAATCTGAGAATATAATATAGAATAATTCCATAGATAGAAGAAAACGGAAACAACGAATTTAAGATCTAATCAAATCTATTATTGTGATTTGTCAAGTGTGCATTATAATACACCAAAATTGTTGTCAAATCGTGTTAACTAGAGCTACTCGGATCAGATATAATCAAGTATCGAATGACCTATAATCAAGCAAACAAAACTGAAGCTATAAACTGAAGCTATAATCAAGTATCGAATGACCTATCTTGAACAGAATTGGGGACGGCACCAATCTTGAACAGAGAACACCTGATTCAGCTGCAGAAAGCGGAGATGTGTTTTGTATTTGTAGATTCGTGTACCTGATCATAACAATTACAAGATTTGTGAAGCGAGAGTGAACAATCGTTGAACAATCGGAGGAAAAATAGATAGTATTTGCACCATGAGAGTAAACAATCGGAGGTATATAAAGCAATCAGAGTGAACAATTAGAGATTATAAGCACCATTAGAGCGAACAATCGGAGGAAAAAACAATCACAGTAAACAATTAGAGAGTATAAGCAACAACCGGAGGAATAAAGCAATCAGAGTGAACAATTAGAGAGTGAACAAAGCATACACCAGAGAAGAAGAGAGAACCTGAAAGCAGAGACAACGAAACTCAAAAACAATGGGAAAGACGACGGCGGTGAGGTTTACAGTTGCATGTCGTTTTAGGGTTTTCGAGAAAAGAGGGAAAAATGAGAAAGGATGGAAAAGAGAGAAAAAGATCAAAATTTTACTAAGTGTTTGGCGGACTAAAGTCATTTAACTTCCCGCTTAATGAAATTCATTTTTAGCGTTTATCTAGTGCTATTGTTTTGAACCCAATTTACAAATTCATCTTTTATAGCAGTTCCTAAAATTGAGCTATTAACTACTACTATCAATGACCATATTTGTTGTAGTGGTACAAGTATTTTTCTAAATTAGATCTTTTGGTTAGGAGTTGCATTATCATTGTATATATATACTAAATTCTAGCATGTGTTGGAGTATGAGATAATATTTTAAAAATTATTTTTAATTTAAAATCATAAAATAGTTATTGTAATTATCGAATATCCAATGATATGATTATTAGATGAATTATAATTATTGAATGATTTGTGATATTAAAATAACGTAGATTATTATCAAATAACATGTAATATCAAATGAATCATATTCTTAATCAAACTAATCATTTTTTTGGATGAGGAAACAGGAGTAAATCACCTCCGCTCAAATTTATTCATACTTAAATCCAAATTTGTCAAAGAGTAGCAAGTCCATTCAAATCATTCATGAGAGTATCTTGGAGAGATGATGGCATAACTGAAGATTGTTGAAAGCCTAATGGCAATGTAAAAGCAAAATTAGCAAAGCCATCTGCTAAGCAGTTTGCCTCTCATAAACATGTGAGATCCGAACAATTGAGTCTCGGGAAATATAGCCATAACACAAACATGTTAGAAACAAAAAGAAATGTGAATCCTCAACCCCATTTGGTAAGCCACTCCATAACCATCTATGAGTCACACTCCATCTTTATTCTCGATACTCTTTTTCCAAGCAATCTATAATCCATAGTATACTCCCATAGCTCAGTAAGAGGTGCCGAACGCACTCTAATGTTCAAACTAAACCCACCACACCAGTTTCCATTGCAATCTCGGAAGCAATTCCTGGATTTCCTTTAGCAGCTCTATCGGTATTTAGTTTCATCCAATTACTCACTGGGCGTGTCCACTTAACTTCTTTAACACTCATAGTCCTCAATTGTCAGGTATTATGGGCAGCATTGCGATGAGCCTCAAACACCCCTTTCACATATTTTCTCAACAACTCAACTCGATCATGACAAATCAGGTCTGAACCAAATATATTCTCACACTTCCATTTCCAATTCCACCACAAACCGAGGCAAAACAAGTTAACCATGTTGAGTGGCATACCAAGTCTGATATACCCATGTTTTAATAATTCTATTCTATTAGAGACTGTTCAAAGAATAGCCGACGTCATGATGTTGGAACTAGTCTGATCCATAAGCCCCGAGCAGCTTGGCAGTCATGCTAAACATGTAAACTTGACTCAACTCCATTGCGACAAATCAAACAAACCTTCGAGTCAGACAAGTGTATACGTGTGTGTTCCTCGTTTTTCATTAAAGTTTGCAAAGCCGCCCTCCATAAAAAAAATCACACTCTTTTCAGAAAAGCCACACTCCAAATTCGTTTGTAAAAAATGTGCATTTAAAGTATAAGAGTAGAACTCCGAATTAGTTGAGTATACGCAGAGGAGACTGAGAAGCGGCCATTCGAAGTGCCACTCCATGCGACTCGATCCCGTGCTCTGGATATCAAATCCAAAACAAAGGCACGTAACTGGAGCAAAGTAAACTCAAAAAGTAAAGAGCTAAAGATATCGAGTTTCCAGCCACCTTGAGGGTTCCATAAGTCTTTTACAGACCGATTTAGTTTATCCACTAATAGATCACATGTAGCTAACTCATATAAAGAGTGATCTCTGACCAAAATAACCTTCCAAATAACATGTCATATACGAATATCGATGAACCGTATTTTTATTATTTAATATCATACGTAACTATACAGATATCAAATATTTATATGGTAACTATTTTATATTCCTATTACTCTCAATAATGTTTTGATTTTATAAATTTTTTAATAATGTTTTGGTTTTATAATATTTTTTAATAATGTTTTGGTTTTATAAAAAATTTCTAACACGTGTTTTGCTTAGAAATTCATATAAGTTCATAAAAACTATAAATGCACAAAAATTTATATTTGTTTGTGAAATATTAATTTTTTCTTAATGATAATACTCATTATTATTTAGAATTTTTTATCATACTAATAATTTTATATATAAACTATATCTAAATTTATAATTAAAATATAAACATAATAATTAAATAAAAGTTATTTATATAGTTCTATTGTTATCCTTTTGCTTTATTTATTTATTTTTATAAATATTTTATTTGTAATATGTCTTTAGGACTTATTAATACTCATAAGGTAAATATATATTTCATAAGTTAATATTATATATATTATATGTATATACGAAGAAAAATAATGCATTAAAATATATATTTTTATTGTCTTTTCCTGTGAGAATTAGATTTCTGCTAGTGTTATGAGAAGTTAATCTCGTAACAGTCAAGTATTGTATAAGTTTTTCGAGGTTGAGTTTGGTGAGCTTAGAACTCGATTTTAAAGGTAAGGACTATGCCTTATTTGAGAATTTTTGAGATTTAGACTCATTGATTTTAAGTTTTCGAGGTTAGGCTCGGCGAGTTGAGGACTCGGCATTTGAGATAAAGACTAGACCTTAGTTGGAGACTTTCAAAATTTAGAATCAGTGATTTAAAATTTTTCGAGATTAGGTTCGGCGAGTTAAGAACTTAGTTATTTAATATGAATTGTTTTATAATATATGCTGTATTATTATATCTGTTTATAACAATACCTATATTTATGTATAATACAAACATATCCTATATACATAATTTTTTTTATATGTTGAGTAATATATGTCTACTAAAAAATTTTAAAGCATAACATATGTAGAAAAAACATCTAAATATTTTTATAAATTTTTATAAATTTTTTTGATGTAAATTTTTAATTTATTTTACAATAATATAATAAAATAAAGTATGAGTTAAAATAATTAATAAAAGCATATCAAATCATCTATTATATAGGACTGGTTATTAGAGATATGATTTGATATAGGTTAAAAAGATAACTTATTTAAAAAAAATTGATTTATTCATAGCTAATTTTTTTACAAAGGGTTTAAACATGTAAATTTTTAAAATTCAAAGTCATTATCCTAATAATATTCCATTTTAATAATATAGATTCCAAAATAATTTTTTTTTAAAAAAATTAAGTTATAAACATTATAATAATTATTTTAATTCTCATAATAATGAAATTTAATATATATTTTCTTAACCAGGAAGCATTTAAAACAAATTGCTTCAAATGATGATATTTTATGGATATTCAATTTTAGAACTGCTAGTTAGGATGATGGGCAAGTGTTTTTGGACAAGTAGTTGAATGTCACCTCTATTATCTTCCCTATCAGAATTTAATTCCATAAAATCATGTTTGTCTCATATGATATTATTAAGAGTTTAGGAAATTGACTATAAATTGGATATGACCAATTGTTGAAAAGATAATTGCTAGGATGATACTCTTGGACCATTAATTTAAAGGTTTAATATTTTGGCAATATGAACCAAATATTAAATTTAAATTGATTGGTAAAGAGTAAATGAGAAATGGGATAAATTGAAAAAAATAGGTTTTAGTCCAAAAAGAAAAAGGTTAAGAACTTATATCTTATTGGATAAGATTAAGTCTCTAACTAACCTAGAATTAAGACTCACGTGGGAGACTCATTGAAGATGTGACGTCTTCTTCTCTCACGTTTGGCTACATAACAAACTCCCATTTTTACGTGATTGACTAATTCACGTGGAAGATTATTATTTCTCTCCAATTCTTCTTCTTCTATAAAACAAGTCGAAGACTTATTCTCTGATAACGGTTTTTGACTGAGAAAAAAATTCAGAGCAACAAATTCTCTAATGTTTTGAAATCTGAGAGTGTAAAGTAGAAAACAAGAGTTCACAGATTCCGTTGGATTGGTGTACTATTGACGGTCTCAACACAGTTCTATCCTAGGACTTAAAAACACAGTCAACCAAGTACACCCTGGGCGTTTATTGAGTTAAGGTAACGATATTTGTCTCAATTCTGTGTATTTGTTACCTTATTGGTTGTTAAATCGTTTATAGGTTTTGTTTTTGGCTTTACTTATAATCGATTTTTGATTCTATTTTTTGCTTAACCTAAATTCGAGTTTATAGGTTCTATAATCTTGACTCAATAAAATCTGCCTTTTAGAATATTAATATTCGGATTAGGTTTTAGCAATTCTTTGAAACCTGCTTAATTGAAATCGGTTGTCTAAAAATTCATTTAAATCTATTTTGTGTTTTTTAGACTAACGTTTTCTGCAAGTTTAGATTGTTTACATAAACAGTATCTGCTAAACCTTTTGGTTTCAGCGGATTGTTTATTGTTTAAACAATTAATAAAAAAGCAGAAAAATGATTAATGGTATTTGCAAATTTTTTATAAATTCTGCGAATCATTACTTGATTGAAATCAACTAATCGAACTGATCTTGTCAAATAATCGAATTGATTTTTGTCAGATAAGCGATTAGGTCAAAACGTGCATAAGTGTTGGTTTAAAAACAAATACTCAAAACGTGTGTTGGACGTGATCACACAACAACGTGACCAAAAAAATTGGACATGATCACGTGATTGTTAATTCAAATGTGAATTGACTTTGGTTTAAAGAAAAATCAGTTTCAAATTGAATTTGGTTAAAGAAAAACTGGTTTCGTATCACATGATCAAAATTCAAAGTGATCAAAGTCGATTACAAATATTGGTTTTGGTTTTTTTATTATTTAAATAAGAGTTGCAAATTTTAAAATTCTGCAGATTATTTAATTAATTTTTTTAATCACATAAAATTTTTTAAACAAGATTTGCAAATTTTATAAATTCTGCAAATTGTTTTAAATTAATTTTAAAAGTGATATTATTCGGATAAAAGTGTGTTTACTGTTTTCAGATGTCTAGCAGTGACGAGACACTGAGACAGATTCATGACACACATATGGAAGATCAGGTTCATGAGAACACCGGTCTATCTGTTGCTTGTTTACTTGTTGATGGTTTACCTGTTGACAATGTGTCTGATGAGACAACATGTCAGAACTTGTTCGGACAGTGTTTTCCTTCAGCCACATGTCATAACCCTGTAGTGCAACTGGCTAATATATCTGTGCTAATACCCGTGCTTCAAACAGATCCAACGATGGGACCTCTGCCTGAAAAATTCGATGGCCAAGGGTTCAAATCATGGTAGCTGAATGATCTTTTTTTTGACAAATCTCCAGCTCGAGAAGTTTGTCAAAGAGGATCAGCCATACCTTCCTCCGGGTAACACAGATAGACTGCTGTTTAATACTGTGGAAGCATGGAAACACTCTGACTACTTGTGTAAAGGCTGGATCTTAACTGCCTTGAGAACAAGCTCTTCAAAGTCTACTGTGGTTACAAAATGTCTAAGACGTTGTGGACAGCTCTGGAAAAGAACTGCATGGTTGAAGATGCTGGTTGTCAAAAGTACGATGTGGCAAAGTTTTTGAACTTCACAATGATGTATTCGAAACCGGTAATGCAACAGGTGGAAGCATTTCAACTGATCTGTCAAGAGGTTGAATCTGAAGGCATGTCAATCTGTGAGCCCTTCATAGTCAACACGATCATCGAAAAGCTCCCATCAGGCTGGCATGACTTCAAGAACTACCTGAAGCATAAGCGAAAGAAGATGAGTCTTGAAGACATTCTCAACAGGCTACAAACTGAAGAGAGGAACCGTAGTTCACTATCAAGCTCAACTGTCCTTCACCATCAAGACGTTCATATGGTTGAGTTCAAACCTAAGGGACAAAACAAAGGAGGAAAAGGCAAAGCTGTTGCCATGTCTTCCCCGAAACCTGTTGCGACGAGTTTCAAGAAGCAGGGTAAACCCACTCAGCAGAAAAAGTTCAAAGGGAAGTGTCACAACTGTGACAAACTAGGACACAAATCTGATGAGTGTCATAGCAAACCCAAGAACAACGGGAAAAAGAATGACCATGTGAATCTGACAGAAGAGAATCTCTGCGCAGTGATTACTGAGTATAACATGGTTCTGCAAAACAACCCAAGAGAATGGGGGTACAACACATGTGCCTCACATCACATCTGCACTGACAGAGCGCTGTTCAGCAGCTATACCCCAAGTCTGTCAGATCATAAAATGCAAATGGAAAACGACTCTAGGTCTAAGGTACTGGGAATAGGCTCTGTGGTACTTAAGTTCACCTGTGGACGAAAAGTAACCCTCAAGAATGTGAGGCATTGCCCTGATATCAGGAAAAACTTGATCTCCGCAAATTTGATGGATGATGCTGGCTTCGGAATCAAGTACATTGGAGGGACAATGACTTTGACAAAGTTTGGGGTGTATGTGGGAAAAGCATACAAGAAGAACGGAATACTCAATATGTGGGTTCAAGCTGTCCTTTACAAAGGAGTAGACGTCTCTGCTGCTGCTGCTGCGCTGCTTCTACCTCTACTGCTACTACTTCTAATGGCGCAGATAATAATGTTGTTGCTAATAATGTTGTTCTTGCTTCTACTTCTTCTGATGTAGTTTGTGATGTTTCAATGAATAAGAACAAATTTGCTTATCTCGTTGAGTCTTTTGATGTTTGGCACAAACGATTAGGTCATGTTAACTATAAGTCTATTCAAAGACTAATGAACTTGAACCTAATACCAAAAAGCAAAACAAGCAAAGAAAAATGTGAAGTGTGTTCACAAGCAAAACTCACTAAAAAGCCATCACCCCAAGTTCAAAAAACAACTGAACCTCTAGGACTAATTCACACAGATTTGTCTGATTTAAAATTTGTGCCAAATAGAGGAGGGAAAAAGTATTTTGTAACATTCATTGATGATCACACAAAATACTGTTATGTATATTTATTACACTGGAAAAAAAAACTTCTAGGTTTCGGAATAGAAGGAAGGAGGCTCCCAAGAGGTAGCAAAGATCAAGCCTTGGAAAAATTCAAGGAATATAAACGAGAAGTTGAAAATCAACTCAGCAGCACTATCAAAATAGTTCGAAGTGACAGATGAGGTGAATATGATGGCCCTTTTAATGCATTTTGCAAAGAAAATGGCATCATACATCAACAACAGGTCCATATTCACCAAATCTAATGGAATTGGTGAAAGAAAAAATCAAATTCTAAAAGAGATGATGAATGCAATGTTGCAGGAATAAGGTTTACCCCAAAATTTGGGGGGGGGGGGAAGCATTGCTTACCACGAATTACATCCTCAACAAAATTCCACACAAAGTCACCGGGAAAACTCCGTATGAGCTTTGGAAAGGATCGTCACCTTCGTATAAATACCTCAAAATGTGGGGGTGCTTAGCGAAAGCGGCGGTACCTCCTCCTAAAAAGGTCACAATCGGACCAAAAACTATTGATTGTGTTTTCTTTGGATACGCACATAACAGTTCCGCATATAGGTTCCTGGTTATTAAATCAGAGATCCCTGATATCCATGTCAACACGGTAATGGAATCAAGAAATGCATCTTTCTTCGAACACGTGTTTCCATATAAGGATAAACAAAATCCAAAGAGAACTCGTGAAGAAAGAGATGACACGAATCATGAGCCTAGTACATCTAGAACTTCTCTGTCTAACTTAGAAGATCAACAACATGAACCTAGACACAGGAAAAGAGCTCGTCAGGAAAAATCTTATGGTGATGAGTTTTTGATGATTTTTCTTGTAGAAACTGAACCAAGAAATTTTGCTGAAGCCATGTCTAAACCAGACGCTTCCTCCTGGAAAGAAGCTGTCAACAATGAGATGGACTCTATTATGCAAAATCATACTTATGAGTTAACCGATCTCCCTGAAGGGTTTAAAACACTTGGATGCAAATGGATTTTCAAAACAAAGTTGAAAACAGATGGCTCAATAGACAAGTACAAGGCTAGACTTGTCGTACAAGGATTCAGACAAAAAGAAGGTATGGACTTCTTTTATACATATTCTCCAGTTACGAGAATAACCTCCATCAGAATGTAGATATCAATTGTAGCATTACGAGACTTGGAGATACATCAAATGGATGTAAAAACTGCTTTTCTAAACAGAGAATTAGAAGAAGAGATCTACATGAAACAACCTGAAGGGTTTGTTGTTTCATGACAAGAACACAAAGTATGTCGACTTGTTAAGTCACTGTATGGTCTTAAACAAGCTCCAAAACAATGACATGAAAAATTTGACAATGTAATGATGTCAAATAGTTTCAACATAAATGAGTGTGATAAATGTATTTACATCAAACAGACTAAAAATGCATATGTATGGCTCTGTTTATATGTAGATGACATGCTTATTATTAGAAGCAACAAGGATATAATCCAACAAACTAAGAACTTACTCAACAGTAAGTTTGACATGAAAGACATGTGTTTTGCTGATGTCATCTTAGGAATTAAAATCACACGGACTTCTGACGGAATTATTTNTTCTGACGGAATTATTCTGTCTCAAGATCACTATGCTGAAAAGATTCTTGAAAGATTCAAGAACTATACAAGTGGTACTGCAAAAACCCCTGTAGATTCTCAACTTCATTTGACCAAAAATTGAGGTAAAGCAGTATCACAGGTAGAGTACGCATGTGTAATAGGAAGTCTTATGTACTTAATTAATTGTACTAGACCTGATCTAGCACATGCAGTTAATGTACTAAGTCGTTACACAAGTAATCCAGGACATACACACTGGAAAGCCATAACTAGAGTAATGAATTACTTAGAGTATACAAAAAGTTATGGGCTGCACTATAGTAGAGAACCTCAAGTATTGGAAGGATACAGTGATGCTAACTGGATTTCTGATTCCAAAAACTCAAAATCTACAAGAGGATACGTCTTTACACTAGGAGGTGCAGCAGTATCTTGGAAATCTTCCAAACAAACTCTATTAGCTCGATCCACCATGGAGTCGGAGTTTATAGCTTTAGATAAAGCAGCAGAAGAAGCAGAATGGCTTCGAAATTTTTTGGAAGATATTCTTATGTGAGAGAAACCTGTGTCGGTAGCACGCGTTCACTATGATAGTCAATCGGCTATAGCCCGAGCACAGAATAATCTCTATAATGGCAAATCTCGTCATATAAGGAGACGCCATAAAACCATTAGACATTTGATCTCAAGTGGTGTTATCACAGTTGATTACATCAAGTCAGCCGATAATCTAGCAGGTCCTTTTACCAAAGGACTATCTCGAGATCAAGTAGTAAAATCATCAAGAGGAATGGGTTTAAAGCCTATGACCTAAGAAGATGTCTGGTGGAAACCCTACCTACATGGCTGGAGATCCCAAGAAGTAGGTTCAAAGGGACAACTAAATCAGAAAATATCTTCAGAAGTGCACTGTGAGTATTACGACTCTACCCAGTTCCTAAAGATGATAAACAGTGCAACCTGTAGAAAGTTGAGGATAGGTTTCAAACTTTTAATGATTTGAGTCCAATATTTGGTTATTAAGTGAAATATTACAGGTTACTTCTAAACATCCAAATGTTTGGAAAATCACCTAGTGAGTGTGAAATAAACACCGTTTCTAGGAGAATGAAGGTAAGGTTATACTCTCTAAGTTCACTCATGAATTACCAGGCAAAGTTCAAGGCCAAAATGAACACAATAGAGAACGTAGTTCTACTAGAAAGTGGAGTTGGGTTATATTTGTTGTCTAGGTTTACACTAAACTTCCGGGTGGTTCAAGATATCATGTTCACCTCTTGGCCAAGTAAACCCGACATATATTAACAATGAGTGGTTCAAAGCTGAAAAATGCTACTTACTCAGACACAACACATTTTTGTTTACACTCTCGAAAGTCCGTCTGTCAGTCTAGTCTATAGGATAAGTCTAGTCAGTAGAGTCTATCGAGTCAGTCAGTCATATGTTTAGAGTCATTTCTATTCATGTGGGGGATTGTTGGACCATTAATTTAAAGGTTTAATACTTTGGCAATATGGACCAAATATTAAACTTAAATTGATTGGTAAAGAGTGACTGAGAAATGGGATAAATTGGAGAAAGTGGGCTTTGGTCCAAAAAGAGTAATGTTAAGAACTTAAATCTTATTGGATAAGATTAAGTCTCTAACTAACCTAGAATTAAGACTCACGTGGGAGACTCATTGAAGACATGACGTCTTCTTCTCTCCCGTTTGGCTACATAACAAACTCCCCTTTTTACGTGATTGGCTAATTCACGTGGAAAGATTATTCTTTCTCTCAAAATCTTCTTATTCTATGAAACAAGTCGAAGACTTATTCTCTGATAACGGTTTTTGACTGAGAAAAAAATTCACAGCATAAATCTTCTAATGTTTTGAAGTCTGAGAGTGTAAAGTAGAACACAAGAGTTCGCAGATTCTGTTGGATTGGTGTACCATAGACATTCTCAACACAGTTCTATGCTCGGACTCAAAAACGCAGTCAACCAAGTACACCATGGGCGTTTATTGAGTTAAGGTAACGAGATTTGTCTCAGCTTTGTGTATTTTTTACCTTATTGGTTGTTAAATCATTTATATGTTTAGTTTTTAGCTTTACTTATAATCGATTTTTGCTTCTATTTTTTGCTTAACCTAAATTCGAGTTTATAGGTTCTACAGATACATTTTAATTTCCTATTATATATAATTAATGTGGATTCTTCAAAAACAGCAAAACTAGAATAGAATCAAACTATAGATATGCAAACCAATCAACACAAAATTGGAAGGCTTTATGAACCATTTACCTTTTATTCTATGATATAAACAATAATGGATGGAGGATGTGTTGCAAATCTGTAAAGAATGGAGACAAACAAAATCAGTATATTTGATTTGTCATGAAATGGAATGCAAAACACCATAGAGAGATAGAAAACCTAGGTAATGTACATTACAAACTACAAAGATCTAAGCAATCATTGAACACTCTTCTGATTGAAAACTTATCAACTAACAAAAACATCACAAAAGAAATTGTACACTTTTTCAAATGAGAAATTGTAGTAATGCTCTCAACTCGGATCATATCGTCAATGGAAGAAAAAATAGTATTTTATCACATACAACAAATACATAAAAAGATCCAAAGTGTAGTAATGGTTACATGAACAATAATTGCGATGCGAAAACCAACAATATAGAATTCTGATGGATTAAAATTCTAAAGAAAACAATAATTTTAAACCGAATTGATGTAAAACAAAGTATTTAGAATGAATAATGGATTTGATTGATGAGTTTGTATATCACACGAGAATGCGCATACGAAATATATCGCTGAATACATAAGAAATTTTTTATAGAAGACGAGCTGATATTATCTTCGTAATTAGTGGATAGATCCATTTTTCTAATCTTTTTTTTCCAACTTAACTTATTTATAAAATAGCAGAATACCAATGTTGAGGAATCCAATCCACAAAAGACAAATTTCGAGCAAGTCTCCTAACATTACGGGCAAGGAAATCTGCTTTATGGTTCAACGCTCGAGGAATGAAAAAGAGGGAGAAGAGGCGAAACAAACAGCGGAGACGAGCAAACTCCTCAAGAAACTCCGTGAAAGTAGGCCACCCTCCAGGATCGTCCACCATCTTCAGAATATCGGCACAGTCGCCTGCAAAAGCCACCTCCTCAAAGCCAAGAGCGGAGAGAGACGACATCGCCCACAAAAGAGCATCGAACACAGCGTGCAAAGGAGACAGACTGCAGTGAATACCACGAGCTCCAAAATTAGCAGACCTAACCGCGTCAGAGAAACAGAACCAGCCGAGTCCTAAAGACAGATCACCGGCCTTCCATGAAGCATCCACGAAGCACCGGAAGCCAGTAAACCCCGGCCTTCCCACAAGAGGCCTAGAAAGCGAATCTTGGTCCTCGGAAGAAACGACCTGATCAGAGAGATATGAGGGAACCCCCGAACCATCTCCAGACTGAGCAGAGCGCCAAGCAACCGATTCCTCCACGGCCCAGCGAACCACCTCCCCGAATCCCGATCTATATTAGAAAAGATTTTATCATTACGCGCCTTCCAAATATACCAAAGAATCCAAGGAAACGAGGAAGAATTAACACCCGGAAGTACACGCCAAAAGAGAAAGTCCAAATTAGAATAAACCGAAGAATACGGAAAAATGCTCCCTCCCTACGGAAATATGTTGAATTATCCTCAAACTCATGTCTATTATTGTTCCACGTTTACATCTCAATAAAACTACGTCCTGTTTAAACTCATGTCTAATCTTTATTGTCTTCTTTATGCTTTTCTCTTTCTTTTATTTCCCGCTATTAAGCTTTTCTCGATTGGAAACTTCTATTGATATTTTTGAGTTGGTCTAAGATTTTGGTTAGCGGTCCATTCAAATTTTTAATTAATTGGGCTTTTATTTGAAAAACATTGCAATGAGTTTTCGTTGTGATGTCTTTATTTTGACTTATTGTTTTGAGATAAATTATATGGTTTCAGAAAAATAATGGTCTGAAATTATTTTGTAAAATAAGTGAAACACAAAAATTCAAAGGTTTGTTTATTTGTAAAATGGGGATCTTTTAATTAAAAGGATGTTAGAATCGGGTCTAGCACAAACAGTACTAGAATCCAAAATTCATAATCAAAAGAGATAAAAAATAGGCAAAGGCACTTGTGAGTTGGATTTGAGCAAGTGTAATTAATTTAAACGAGTAGAAATGATTGCCGATTAAGGTGTTCTTATTAGTCTGAAGTATGTCCAAAAGTCGATCTCTTTTTCAAAGGATTGCGCCTCTATTTATAGGTCATACAGACGGTTACATGTGGAGAAAATAAAGAAAGATTTACAATTGTGTTGATAAGATTAAATCTGGTAAGATTCATGCTAGATTTATGAATTTTTCATGTCGGAATAGGAAAATTTCCATTTCTTTGTTTTACTAAAGTGTCATCTGACATCTCTTCAAGTTCTAAGAACTTTCCAAGACTAGACTTTGCCGAGTTGATGATGATATCCGAGTTGAAGTCTTGATGCTTGCAACTGGTTTGTTCTTGAGTATTTGACCCTTTGTTTCCCGTGGACCAAAGTTGGATCTCGGATCCACCTCCAACAATTGTCCCCCCAGACTCGGCAAATTATGGTGCCAAATTTTTGAGTCGGAAGGTTTTCCAACTTCTAGAATCTTCGGTCCACGTGTCAGATCATGAATGGGTTATTCGAACAGTTGCCTCGGTTTAATGCAAGTCATAATTATTACCATGTGGCGTCGCTTTGATTCCCTCCCCTAACTCAGCCATAATTACTGTTTGGCACCGTTTCGGCTTCCGATAATTTCCTATAAATACCGTGCTTCTTCTCTTTTAACCACTCACTTTTCATCTCTGCAATCTCTCTTAGCGACTACCGACTTTATTTCTTACTTTCTTCCGACCTCGAATTTTCTAAAATTTTTCTTAACTCTTTTCATTCTTCAAAAGATGGGTCTTGATGATTTCAAACTCCCAAATGTTGAAGCCGGTGTGAATTCCGCGTTTGATGGATTGAACGCTCGACCGTCCGGAGGCCTTCTAGGGTTTCTAGACCCTTTACAGCTCCATCTTGGGATATCGTGGAAGTCTCTTTGGAGTCTGGTCGCGAAAATTTGTCACCTACGATAAGGGCGAGAGTCGACCCATCACTGAGGATTGGTTCTCCGAGAAGAACATGTAGGAGTGGTTCCACGGGTGCTTCTTGTGGAAGGAGTAGGGGTGTTCTTAACTTCCACTTTAACCACAACCATACTGATCCTCGCTCGATTCTGGAGTTCTGGATGGAGTGTGCTGAGTTAATGAGTCAAATTAGGATTTCGCTAGAGCGCTTCCTGTCTCCAGATTAAATGAGGAACCACGACGCGTATGAAGAGGCTACCTACTTGTTGTTCTGGGTTTGTATTGACTTCTGAATGTTGCTTCATATTATTAGATTGCTCTGTTTTCTAACTTCCATTTTCCAATATATTTTTAGTTTATCGCCTGCTTGAACAGCATTATGTTAGAATGTGAGAGATCGGTTGCCAACCCAGAGAGCAGTACTCGGAGGAACCTCTTTTCTGCTACCCGAGTTGCTTTGGACTACCTGGAAGTGGTGGAGACTCAGTTTAAGCTTTCTGCTGCAAAAGAGGATCTCCCTCGTTTCAAGGACGAGTTGAGGTTAAAGCGTGAAAACATCCTCTCATTGGTGGAACAGAATGCGGCTTTGTCGTAGTTTCTTGACAGTGCCAACTTTGATCGGGGTGCTGCATTCAAGTCTCTGAGAAAGTTGGCGACGAAGCTTAGAAATTGCGAGCCGAGTTGGACTCCATGAAGGAGAGTTTTGATTCTCGACTTCGTCAGGCCTTAACAGTTGAGAATTCAAGAGTCTTCAAGGTCCTCCACGATCAACTGTCTGATCATTTTGCCAGAATTGCTGCTCGGTTTAACAACCTAGATAGGAACCTTGAGGCCTATTTGTCGTACGCCCAATATCTTGGGTCGACAAACGTTCTCCAATGTTTGTCCATTTGGGGAGTCAACATCCCTCCTGAGGTCACCAACTTGATGACCGCTAAAATGGACGAGTTTAAGGGACTCGTCAATAGAGAGAGCTTGACGCCGCTACTTCGGGAGACTTGGTCGTTCCTGTTTTCAAGGTGGATAAGGCTTCCTATGCTGGTGAAAATAGACTCACAGAAGCGCAATAATTTTTCTAGGCTTTGTTGTAGTCTTTCCTTTTGTAACCGCCCTTGGCTTTTTGACAATTGTATATATTTCTTTATAATGGGTACTTTTCTTTGTAAGTATTTTTTTCCTGTATATATGAAACATCATTAGTTGTTATAAAGTACAATAATCGACTATGATTTGTATAATGAATATTTGCCAAACGATTGACTTATTATTTTACGAGTTCTAGTTTCCGAAATCTTTTTCTCGTCTTTGCGCATTTAGTCAAGTTTCTTCTCAAGTTAGAGAGTTTGATCTCGATTTAGTTTAGGATGAGAAATTTCATTATGCGGCTTTTAAAGCTGAGATTTTAAGACTCAGTTTTGTTTTAAGAAGTTCGGAATCGGAAACTGTATTCGTAAAACTTTGTTTGAAGATTTCCAACTATCTGTACAGAGGTTACGTTTTGTCTTTGTTGAGATTTTTATCTCGTAAAAAATCTGTACAAAGCTATGCTTTATCTTCGAACGAGAATTGATCTCACTATTTTGTACAAAACTATGTAACTATGTTTCGTTGTTTTATGAGAATTTAATCTCAAAAATCTGTACAAAGCTATGCTTTGTCTTTTGGCGAGAATGTCTCTCTAACATTTTTTGTCCCCTTTTCTCGAAAGGGTGCCTCTCTATTTATATAGATTTTAATGGGCTTTTCTTCATAATGAGCCAATTTGAATTTCTCATAGGCTATGAGGTAAAACACACCACCAACAATTATATATATATGGGTTATTACACAGATCTTTCATTCCACAAAGGGATAAGGCAAGGAGATCCCTTGTCCCTTTCATCTTCATTGTAAAAAGGAAAAAAAGGATGGTATCTTGAAGGGTTTAGAAGTGGCAAAAGGAAGTCCATGCATAACCACCTCTTTTTTGCGGTGTATACAATATTCTGCAGATCTGATGACAAGAGTTGTGAAAATCTAAAGGTAATTTTACGTGAGTAAAAAGAGCATGTATCAGGCCAAGTGATCAATAAAAGAAATCTACTATTACCTTTGCTTTAAAAGCTCCACGCTCCTTAAGAATGAAGATTAAGTTGCTGCTAGAAGTCAAAAAAGAAGGGGGAAATAATAAGATCTTGGGCTGTGAGAAATGTTTCGTAGGAAGAAAAAAAATATTTTCAACAAAATTGTAGAACACATCAAACAATAGGTTGCAAGTTGGTCAATAAAGAGATCGTCACAAGTAAGGAAACTAGTTATGTTACAGTCTGTACTTACAACTATTCGAGCTTACTCCATGAGCTGCTTCAAACTTATGGTCGGCATAATAACAAAAATCCAATTTATTCTAACATGTTTCTGGTGGGATTTTTTCATGGAGAAGAAGAGCATGTGCTAGATATTCTGGCAAAAAATTACAAGAAAGAAAAATAATATGGTGAATGATGATTCAGAGACATCCAAGCTTGTAATGTATCACTATTGGCAAAGTTGAGCTAGAAAATATTGGAAAGTTGTCTCTATGCTAGAGTTGTTATGGGGAAATATTCAGCGAGTACTTTATTCTTGGAGTGTACGACGCCAAGCTCAACCTCACATGGATGGCATGGAGTTTTATTAGGAAGAACTCTCCTCCAAAACAACATCAGAAAAATCATAGGTGATGGGAAGAACATGTTGCATAGGAGATAGCCTTGTCTGTCAACACAGTCTCAATCGACACCTTTTTTGGACCACCAAACAAACACCAAGAAGAGCTAATGCTTCCAGATCTCTTTCAAGAGTACAACACAGAATGGAGTAGATAACGAATACAAAAAATCATACCTCACTTGGAGAGAGACATCCTCCAAGTAAAACCGAGTGGACATGGAGCAAAAAATAAGTATATATGGATCACTGCACTTAATGGTGCTTATAAGGTTAAATTGGACCACCATACCTACATTTTCAAAACAATGGAGATATGAGCTTTCCATCTACAACGTTCAATTCAAACAAAACAGCTACATGTTCTCCCAAAATCAAGTTATTACTTTGAGAATTTCTTAACAATGCCTTACCCATAGGAGAAGCTCTACTCCACAATAAGATTATTGGTTCCAATTGTTGTTGTAGAGTATGTATATATGGCAAGGATATTAGAGATAATTACTTTAACCTAATTGCATTTGTAATCTAAGTATATATACTTGTAAAGTATGATTAATAGAATTGAATCATTTTCCCTATATGGTATCAGAGCATTTTAATCCCTAAACCTATTTTCAACTCTGTTTTTCCGCCGTCATATAATCAGAATGGCAACTCCGGTCAATTCTCCGACCATCTCGGGTGAGACAATTGTTGTCTCCGACTCTACTACACTGGTTAATGTCAACATGTCGAATGTAACAAATCTCATGGACTCCAACTCCATCATGTGGAGTTGCCAGATCAGAGCTCTCCTTGATGGCTATGATCTCTCAGGTTATCTTGATAACTCTATTTCTGCACCAGCTCCAACAATTACCAACAACGGTACTGTTGCTCCTAATTCTGCATACAACATCTGGAAGAGACAAAATCGTTTGATCTATAGTTCACTTCTCAGTGCCATCTCCACCTCCACTCAGTCACTTATCTCCACCACCGAGACAATAACTGAGATCTAGAAAACCCTGTCAGATACTTATGCTCGTCCTAGCCGTGCTCATGTTCATCAGATTTGTCATCAATTGAAACACTGGAAGAAGGAGGCGAAGACTATCAATGCTTACTTTCAAGGTTTGACAAAGAGATTTGATCAACTAGCATTACTTGGGAAACCTGTCGACCATGAAGAGCAAATTGAGTTTATACTCGAAGGCTTATCAGAAGACTACAAGCCCGTGATAGATCAGATTGAAAGCAAAGATCAACCACCAACGCTCATTGATGTTCATGAACGCCTCCTGAACCCTGAAATGAAGCTTCTTGCTGCCGCTGATGTGTCTTCTTCTCTTCATGTATCTGCTAATGTTGTTACCTATCGCAATAATAGCAACAACAGTAACCACAATTGCAATAATAACAGCAACTCATCTCGTGATAATCGCTCTCAGCCTCAATCCTAGAATGAACAGCAGCAATTGCAGTCTCGTCGTGATCAGAAGCCTTTTCATGGGTATCAAGGGAAGTGTCAACTCTGTGGTGTGTTTGGTCATAGTGCACAATGATGCAATAAGTTTCGTGTCACTCAGAATCAGTTTGGTGCTCCACCACCGTCATCTATGCCTTGGCAACCGAGAGCTAATGTTGCAACAACCACTGCATACAATCCTTAATAATTGGGTTCTAGATATAGGGGCAACACACCATCTTACCCCAGATCTGAACAACTTTTCCCTACATCAGCCATATCAAGGTGGTGAAGAAGTAACTATCGTAGATGGTTCTGGTCTACAGATCTCTCACAGTGGTTCAGCTATTCTCTCTACATCTTCTACACCTCTATCGCTGACTGATGTCTTATATGTACCTGATATTCAAAAGAATCTTATTTCGGTTTACCGGCTGTGTAATTCTAATCAAGTATCTGTTGAATTCTTTCCTGCACATTTTCAGGTGAAAGATCTTCACACGGGTGTCCTGTTGCTCCAAAGAAGGACTAAAGATGAACTTTATGAGTGACCGATCCCATCACCAACGCCAATTACATCCTACCATGCGGCCACTTCTCCCAAAACCACACTCAAGTCATGGCATAACAGACTCGGCCACCCCTCTGAAGCCACTTTAAAAAGCCTTATCCCTAAATTTTCTCTTCCTCTTACATCCTCTACGAAAACATCTTTGTCTTGTTCTGAATGCTTGATTAATAAAACTCACAAATTGCCTTTTCATTCCAACACCATTGAATCAACTCATCATCTTGAGTACATTTAATCAGATGTCTAGACATCTCCTGTTTTATCACTTGAGAACTACAAATATTACCTCACATTTGTTGATCATTATACCCGGTATACCTGTCTCTACCTCGTCAAAACCAAATCCCAAGTTCGTGATCATTTCATAGCGTTCAAGGCACTTGTTGAGAATTGTTTCCAGCACAAAATCAAAACATAATTCTCAGATAATGGAGGCGAGTTCGTCGGCTTACGATCATATCTTACACAACATGGCTTCGCTCATCTCACCTCTCCTCCGCACACCCCAGAGCATAATGGTATTGCAGAACGGAAACACCGTCATATTGTTGAAACAGGCTTGGCTCTCTTGTCTCAAGCATCTCTTCCGCGATCGTTTTGGCAAATACTCTTTTACTGCAGCAGTCTACTTAATAAACCGGATGCTAACGCTAGTACTTGATGGTGCTTCACCATACGCTCGTCTCTTTGGCACACAACCAAACTATCTGAAGCTTAGAGTCTTTGGCTCTCTACGATTTCCTTGGTCAAGGCCTTATACTCATCACAAACTCAAAGCTTGATCTTTGCCTTGCATCTTTGTTGGGTATTCATTGTATCAGAGTGCTTATCTAAGTCTTGATGCGGCTACTGGACGCCTTTATACCTCACAGCATGTACAATTTATGGAAGATGTTCTCCTGTTCTCCGCCACCAAATCTGCCGAATCACAACCCCCAGATTCACCAAATACCTTGCCACCGCACACCACCACCCTACCAATACACCGTTGGTCACTCATTACTGCTTTATCTCTGCCAACACCTCCTGGAGATCCTCACCTGTTGCAGAGTGCCTCACTGTCATCGTCTGCAGAACATGTTGCTCAGGTATCGACATCTCCTTCTCTCTCTGAAATGGGCCAAACAATTAATAATAATGCAGGTCCAACTATTCATAGTTTGCCAGCAAGCACAGAAAATGGGCCATCTTCCTCTGGATCCAGCCCATGTGCACATAATAATGCATCTCTAGTTCACGAGCCACAAATCACTTCAAGCCCATCATCTCCTCAACTCCAACAACATGATCCCAACTTATCTTCTTCACCGGCATCATCTTCACAACTACCACCGACTTAAATTGTCGCTACTCAATCATCGCCTCCTCCTCCAATCCTAGTGAATAATCATACGATGACCACCAGAGCTAAAAACAGAATCACCAAACCAAATCCTAAATTTGCTCTTACAATCTCCACAAAACCGGTCATTCCCACAACATTAAATAGAGCTCTATGAGACCCAAACTGGCGGCATGCTATGTCAAATGAATACACGCCTGTGATACACAATCATACCTTTGATTTAGTTCCACCATCACGACATCAGCATGTGATCCCAACAAAATGGATTTTTACATTGAAGTATCATCCCAACGGTACATTGGATAGATACAAAGCTCGATTAGTAGCTCATGGATTTCAATAACAATACGGCTTGGACTATGCTGAATCATTCAGTCCTGTTGTCAAGGCGACAACGATAAGGATTGATCTTGAACTTGCTGTTAAGCGGAATTGGCATATTCGTCAATTTGATGTCAATAATGCCTTTCTCCTAGGTACGCTAACTGATGATGTTTATGTCTTGCAGCCTCCAGGATTTATCGATCAGGGTCGACCAGATTATGTTTGCAAATTACGCAAAACGTTATATGGCCTTAAATAGGCACCGCGAGCGTGGTATCTTGAACTTAAGAATTATCTTCTGTCAGTTGGTTTTCGAAATTTGGTTGCAGATGCTTCATTGTTTATATACAATCAGGGTTCACATAATGTTTACATGCTTGTCTATGTCGATGACATAGTCATCATAGGCAGTACCACTGATCTCTTGAATCGATTTGTTGATGATCTCTCAGCACGTTTCTCCCTACAAGATCTTGGTGGTTCAAGCTACTTCTTAGGCATTGAGGTTCACAGAACATCAAAAGGTCTTCACATGATGTAGATAAAGTATATTTTTGATTTGCTTAGCAAAACTAAGATGTTGGATGCCAAGCCGGTACAAACGCCACTTGCCACAATACCAGAACTCACTCTTTTATCAGGAATGGTCCTCCCAAACCCGCATGAGTAAATAACCACAGTTGGCAGTCTACAATACCTCGCTCTCACACGCCCGGATATTGCTTATACTGTCAATAAACTATCCCAGTTCATGCATCGACCTACAGATCAGCATTGACAGGCTGTTAAACATTTGCTACTTTATCTTGCGGGTACTCCATCTCATGGTATTTTCATCAACTCCCAATCACCTATGTCATTACATGCCTATTCAGATGCAGATTGGGCAGGAGACTCCCATGATTACCTATTGACACACGCATATATTGTGTACCTTGGGAGTACTCTGATTTCTTGGTCATCTAAGAAGCAGAAAGGCGTATCCCGATCATCTACAGAGGCCGAATATCAAGCTGTTGCCAATGCAGCCTCAGAATTACGGTGGATTTGCTCACTCCTTATTGAACTTGGTGTAGTCCTCCCAACGGTACCAGTTATTTATTGTGATAATGTGGGTGCTACTTACTTGTGTGCTAATCCCATCTTTCATTCAAGAATGAAGTATTTGGCATTGGACTATCATTTCGTTCGGGATAATATACAGTCTGGAGCACTTCGGGTTTCTCATGTTCATACTCAGGATCAATTGGCTGATGGTTTAACCAAACGACTCTCCCGGACACGTTACAATGAGATTATGTCCAAGATTGGAGTGATATATCTCCCTCCATCTTGAGGGGACATGTAGAGTATGTATATATGGCAAGGATATTAGAGACAATTACTCTAACCTAATTATATTTGTAATCTCAGTATATATATACTTGTAAAGTACGATTAATAGAATTGAATCCTTTTCCCTATAGTTGCAAGCGCTGCAAAGAACCAGAAAGTGCTGAACACATCTTCTTCAATTGCCCTTATGCAAGGGAAATCTAGAAGTAGTTTTCTTGAAGGACCCTTACAATCAACCAATTTCTTCCTCTTTTAGTGGTACACTCGAACAAAACTCTCATCTTACTTTTTTTCCAACGTCAGGCAAAAAAGCAAGATCGATTTACCATGGGTTTGTTGGACCCTTTGAACTGCAAGAAACAAACTTTGAGAACATAAACTTCACCAAGTAAGACTTCAACCAAAGCTATTACAAAGATAAAGAAGTAGCAAGAGGCTTCAATCACAACATATGTTAGCAAGGATCAAAAAGAAACAGGAGTACGTGATTCGCAGGAAGATATATGCTCCAAGTTTGGATAGATGTGGCATGCAACTGTAACTCCCTCAATTCGAGACTTAGTTGGCACTTTTAAGATGCATCTGGACAAGATCTTATTTAAGAGAAATCAACATGAGGCTTCACACAATCATTGTTAATGGTTGAAGGACTTGATGTTATAATTGCCTTATACAACGCTTGTGAACTCGAAATTAAACACCTAAGAGTCTTCTCAGATTCACTTTAGCTTATCCAAGCAATTACAGACAAATCAGTCCACAAAGATATCTACAACATCATTTCAACATCGCTTCACTTTCTAAAGCATTTACTTCGATCTGTTTCAACAATATCAGTTGTAAATTTTATATAAAAGTATACTTTATTTCAAAACAAGCCTTATAAATGTTCCACCCTGTATGATCCCATTAAATGAATCAAAATCTATTTCAACCCAAAAAGAAGAAGAAAAATAGACAAAAATCACATGAGAATACTATTAGTAGGTAATCAATTTTACAATGGCTTACTTCATTTCACGGTTCAAATCTATTTTCTGATTAGTAACAATTTATCAATTTAAATAGTTGATTTAATTTTTTTACATTTATTTTTGATTATTATTGATACCAAGACGAAATGTTAATATTGATAAACACACCACATTTAAATTTACCTATTTAAAAATAATCCATTTAATTTCAAACTCATTTAACTCCATTTAAGTTTATACTCATTTATCTCTGTCCATTTAAACTCATTTATCTTACTTAAATTCATAAAAACTCACTAATGGTGTTTGGCTTGGTTAGCTTTTCATTGTCCCATCTGATGTTCTAATTTGTGTCTCTAGCATTTCTACAACCGCCAATTTCTATTCGGGTGATGTGATTTTCTTTCTCTTCCAAGGCCTTGTTTCCATTTAGGACCATTTGTAGGCTTGTTCGTATCTTTTTCAGTATCATTTCCCTTTATTTTTGTTTGCTCTATTTCCCTTGCTTATATATTTTCTCTTTTGTGGGAGGTGGATCTGAGATCCTATTTTGGTCCACGGGAAACAACGGGTCAAATACTAAAGAACAAACCAGTTGCAAGCATCAAGTTTTCAATTCAGATATCATCATCAACTCGACAAAGTCTCGTCTCGGAAAATTTTTCGAACTTGAAGAGAAGTCGGATGACACGTCAATAAAACAAAGAAATGAAAATTTTCCTATTCCGACATGGAAAATTTCCATAAAACTAGCATGAATCTTACCAGATTCAGTCTTATCAAAACAATTGTAAATCTTCCTTTATTTTCTCCACATGTAACCGCCTCTATGACCTATAAATAGAGGCGCAATCCTTCAAAAAAGGGATCGACTTTTGGCATACTTAAAGCTAATAAGAACACCCTAGTCGGCAATCATCTCTACTCGTTTAAGTTAACTACTCTTGCTTCAATCCAACTCACAAGTGTCTTTGCCCATTCTCTCCCAGTCTTTTGATCAGGACTCTTGGATTCTAGTACTGTTTGTGCTAGACCAGTTCTACATTTGGCACCGTCTGTGGCGAAGATATCATAGGACATTTTTACACAAGCAAGAGAAAGTTCTGAGCAAGAAAGGATGGTTGAAGGCGAAGTCACCGTCTGTTCACCAGAATAGAGGGAATCTCACCCTCAAGAGCACATCGACCTAACAAACGGGTCAACTCTAAATTTAACTCGGACTTAGGAGGAGAAATGTTAAGAAACTCGCAAAGATACTGATCTTCCACCACCACCTCTAGGATCAGCATCACTCGGAACCCTAGTGCACAACCTGATTGCACAGCACGAGGCTTTTGATCGAAGAAACACAGAGAGATTCGACAGACTCGAATCTCGCTTGAATGAAAGTAGTCTCCCGACTACACAAGTCAATAGGTAGTACAAAGAAGCATTGGTCAGTATTCAATGGAACTTATTCGGAGGAATACCGAGTCCACAACCAGTGAACACCTTGGTACAAGATCACTCTGTGATGCAAAGCATGCCCGGATAGCATGCCCCAGCAACTCTAAATGCTGCAACCCTGTTGAAGATGATGGATGACATGAGGTTGAAATTCCATGAAGCTACCAGTTTGGCACCCGAGATAGGAAGAATCTTAGGTTAAGCTCAAAACTCGCCGTTTACACCGAGATTGAGAAGGGTCTCGGTAAACAGAGGGTTGCGACTTTGATGCTCTTCTTACGATACGAACACAGATCTAGTAGAGTTCATGAGCACCTTCAACATCATGATGAACGAGAGAAACTACACCCTGGACAACAAAGATGCAGCTTACTGCCAGCACTTCGCTACGAATTTGACCAGTGACGCCTTGGTATGGTTCACCAAGTTGCCAGTTGTATCAATTGAAAGCATCAACCAACTCGCCGAGTTTTTTATGAAGCAATATGCCTTATTCGTCAATCAGGATACCTCAACCGTCGAGTTGGGATCCTTAAGGAAGGGTATTGACGAGCCCGTGAAGTCATACCTCGGGTGCTTCAAGAAGATCCTGCCAGAAGCTAAAGTTAGTAACGACATGGCCATTAAAGCTCTCTAAACTGGAATGGTAACCAGCAAATCTCTCAAATGGGACCTTTTCGTAAATCGGCCCAGCACAATCTCAAACGCTCTTTGTAGAGCAGCGAGGCATGCAGACTATGTGGAGGAAAAGCCAATCCTCTCACAGAACCAAGATAGCATCGCAACTCAGCAACAAAAGAGCCAAGAGAAGGGCACTATGAGCCGAGACAACATAGTAGAGGAAAAACAAACTCGACAACAACTTTTCAAGTCGGGGAGAATAGTAGCCCCCGTAATAGGCCATTCAATAACACTTATAACCAAAATGAGTATTGCGAGTTTCATAAGAAAGCGGGTCATCCGACTTCAAAGTGCAAACAGCTGCAAGAATTCCTCCTACGGAAATGCATGCGGTGCGGCGGAACGTTTTCTCTTTCAGTGGAAACACCATCCGTACGTCGGTTTTGTCCACTTTGCTCTGGTTTGTTGGAGTTGAGATTGTCCAGCTTCCGAACTCCCTCCTGATTTCAGCTTCTCCGTGTTTGCTCGCCATTGCATTATGTTCCATATCTTCCGCCCGATCTCTTGATGTTTTTCTTTGTATGCTTGTAGTTTTCTCTGAGGAGTGGGGGAAAAAGATGGGAGTGAGGTTATGTTGCTGAGAAGGGAGTCTGGTGTCTTTAAAGAGGACTGCATTCGATTCCCGAGATGTCACAAGATCTTTGACCGAATTCTCGTCCGTTGATTTGGAATGATATTCTGTGCCCGTTGGATCAGTTTGACTGTCCTTTGCTCCTTGGAAGTACGCCTTGACCAGTGGGGACCATTTATTGAGGTGGGTCACGGCTGTCCTTGCTGCTGTTTGAAAAACTCCCACACCCTCGTTCACTTCCTCGTTATGCTTGCAGCCAAGGGACGATTTGCGGCCCTTGGCTTGTAGATCCGTTTTCTCATCTGGTTCCAACCTAGAAACTCTTTTTTAACAAAAAGCGAAGTGTAAATATAAACTTATCAAAACTATACTATTAAAAGGATATCCATGGGACTTCCTCCCAAGTGAGCTTGTTTATAGTCTCAAGCTCGACTGTCTCCTCGCTTATAGCNCATTCACTGTGAAGGGTTCCCCATTCTTGCCAATCAGAGTTACTGCTCCTAGAAGTAGGACTTCCTTAACCTCAAATGGACCGGTCCATCTTGACTTTAACTTTC
>OVBA01002105.1:0-36969 GCA_900406435.1 Lepidium aucheri | reverse complement strand
TTCTATATTCATAAACGAACTCGCAAGTTCTCATATCACATACACGATTTTAATCACATGATCCTTCCTTTCACATTCAAATATTCAACCTAGCCATTCTAGGGTTCCATTCCACCTATTACCAAACACGAATTCTAGGTAAAACCTCACGGTCACGAACTCACCTTTGCCTTAATCTCTCTTTCGAGTTTCTCTTTTCACTATGGATTTCGATTTGCCTTTTCAAGCAAAACCTTCAACACAATTCAGCCTCTTGCCTTAGTTTCACAAGATCGATTTCCTTAGTCTCTCTTCGTGCTCTCTCTTTTCTTATCTCTAAGTGCTTTTTGCGAATTCTAACCTAAGGAGGATTAGAGATCATATTTATATGCTCTAATCCTTGACCCTAATCCTTTTCAAGTGCGCCGAACTTAAGCCCCTTTCTAATCAAGCCTTTTAACAATGTTTGGCCCATAAATCAATCCCTTGGCCCATACCACTTTAGTCCTTTTCAATTTGGCCCTTTAGGCTTTTCGAGGCTTTTCACGAACCAACTTGCTCAAGACCAAACACAACATGTCCGAACCTAAGTTATTCATGTCCGTTCTAGATCTCTGATCCACTCATTTCATCCGATCCAGACATTGGTGTCCTATCTGACCGCGCGTGTCCGATCCGTGCGGTCCGTGCGATCTGTTCCGACAATTTGTGTCTGATCCGACCGTTCTGCCCGATCCGACTAATCTTGTCCGATCCGAACAATCCTGTCCGATCCGACGAAGCTGACCGATCCGACCAAACCTGTCCAAACCGACCGTGCTGTCTGATCCGACCAATCATGTCCGATCCGACCGGTTTGGTCCAAAAACTCAAATCTTGTCCTAAATTCCTTCCTTAGCCTACTTTCTATGGTATTACTTGCTCTTTCTCATTCCTTAGGCTTCCAATGCCCTTCCTTAGCTCGTATATTCCAAATGTCCTAGTTTGGTTCGTCTGTTTGTACCGCATACTCATACCGCACCTAGTGAGTTTGCGGATTTACCGAGTGTGGGTATTACACTAACACTCTTGTTATTGACTCACGCGCTTTTCACCACTTTTTTAGTAACCTTAACTTGATATAGAATGTTTAAGTAGAACTTACTACTCTTAAAAACCGTTTATCTCCCTTGTTACCGAGTTATGTGCTTCTCACCACTTGTTTAGTAACCTTAAGTTGATAGAGAACGTTGAACTAGCACTTACTACTCTCACAAATTGTCTAACTCTCTTGTTATCGACTCATGTGCATCTCACCACTTGTTTTGTGACCTTAAGTTGATATTGAATAGTCAACTTGCAGTTAGTACTCTCACAAAACAGCTAATTCTTCTTATTAAAGAACGTTAAACTAGCACTTATATTCTCACAAACCGTCTAAATCTCTTGGTATTGACTCACGTGCTTCTCACCATTTATTTAGCAGCCTTAACTTGATAGCGAATGTGTAAGTAGTACTTACTCCTCTCACAAACCATCTAACTCTCTTGTTATTGAGTTATGTACTTCTCACCACTTGTTTAGTAACCTTAAGGTTGTAGAGAACATTGAAATAGCACTTACTACTCTCACAAAATTTCTAACTCTCTTATTATTGACTCACGTGCTACTCACCACTTGTTTAGTAACCTTAAGTTGATAGAGAATGTTTAACAAAGAACTCACTACTCTCACAAACCGTCTAACTCCCTTGTTATTGAGTTATGTGCTTCTCACCACTTGTTTAGTAAACTTAAGTAGAAGGAGAATTTAAACTAGCACTTACTACTCCCACAAACAGTCTAACTCTCTTGTAATTGACTTATGTGCTTCTCACCAGTTGTTTAGTAAACTTAAGTCGAAGTAGAATTTAAACTAGCACTTACTACTCTCACAAACCGTCTAACTCTTTTGTTATTCACTCTTGTGTTTCTCATTACTTGTTTAGTTAGATTATGTTGATAGAGAACTTTGAACTAGCACTTACTACTCTCACAAACCGGCTAACTCTCTTGTTATTGACTCATGTGCTTCTCACCACTTGTATAGTAACATTAAATTGATAGAGAACGTTGAACGAGAACTTACTACTCTTACAAACCGGCTAACTCTCTTGTTATTGACTCATGTGCTTCTCACCACTTGTTTAGTAACATTAAATTGATAGAGAACTTTGAACTAGAACTTACTACTCTCACAAACTGGCTAATATCTTGTTATTGACATGCGCTTGTCACCACATTTTTAGTACCCTTAACTTGATATAGAATGTTTAAGTAGCACTTACTACTCTCAAAAACCGTCTAACTCTCTTGTTATCGAGTTATGTTCTTCTCACCACTTGTTTAGTAACCTTAAGTTGATAAAGAACGTTGAACTAGCACTTACTACTCTCACAAATTATCTAACTATCTTGTTATCGACTCACGTGCGTCTCACCACTTGTTGTGTGACCTTAAGTTGATATAGAATGGTCAACTAGCACTTAGTACTCTCACAAAACAGCTAATCTCTTGTTATTTACTCATGTGCTTCTCATAACTTGTTTTGTAACCTTAAGTTGATAGAGAACTTTTAACTAGCACTTATTCTCTTAGAAACTGTCTTACTCTCTTGTTATTAACTCACGTGCTTCTCACCATTCGTTTCATAACTATAACTTAATATAGAATGTGTAAGTAGTACTTACTACTCTCACAAACAATCTAACTCTCTTGTTATCGAGTTATGTACTTCTCAGAAATTGTTTAGTAACCTTATGGTTGTAGAGAACATTGAACTAGCGTTAACTACTCTCACAAAATGTCTAACTCTCTTGTAATTGACTCATGTGCTTCTCACCACTTGATTAGTAACCTTAAGTTGATAGAGAACGTTTAAGAAAGCACTTACTAGTCTTACAAACTTGTCTAATCTTTTGTTATTGACTTATGTGCTTTTCACCACGTTTTAGTAACCTTAATTTGATAGAGAAGTTGAACTAGCACTTACTACTCTCACAAACCGTTTAACTCTCATGTTATTGACTTATCTTGTATGTTTGAATATGTTGATAGAGAACTTTGAACTAGCACTTACTAATCTCACAAACCGGCTAACTCTGTTGTTATTTAGTTATGTGCTTCTCACCACTTGTTTAGTAACCATAAGTTGATTGAGAATGTCGTACTAGCACTTACTACTCTCACAAATCATCTGACTCTGAATGTATTGACACATGTGCTTCTCATCACCTGTTTTGTAACTTTAAATTGATACAGAACGTTAATCTAGCACTTATTACTCTCCCAAACCGTCTAACTCTCTTCCTATTGACTCATGTGCGTCTCACCATTTTTTTTGTAACCTTAAGTTGATAGTGTATGGTCAACTAGCACTTAGTACTCTCACAAAACGGTTAACTATCATGTTAATTACTCATGTGCTTCTCACCACTTTTTTAGTAACCTGAAGTTGATAGAGAACGTTAAACTAGCACTTATACTCTTAAAAACCATATATCTCTCTTGTTATTGACTCATGTGCTGCTCACCACTTGTTTGTAACCTTAACTTGATAGGGAAATTTTAAGTAGATGTTACTACTCTCAAAATCAGTCTAACTCTCCTGTTTTGGAGTTATGTACTTCTCACCACTTGTTTAGTAACCATAAGTTGATAGTGAACGTTGAACTAGCACTTACTACTTTTTTCACAAATTGTCTAACTCTCTTGTTATTGACACATGTCCTTCTCACCACTTGTTTGTAAACTTGACTTGATAGAGCACGATCAAGTAGTACTTAGTACTCTCACAAAATAACTAACTCTCTTGTTATTTACTCATGTGCTTCTCACCACTTGTTTAGTAACATTAAGTGGATAGAGAACATTAAACTAGCACTTATACTCTCACGAACCATCTAACTCTCTTCTTATTGACTCACGTGCTTCTCACCACTTGTTTAGTTAGATTATGTTGATAGAGAATGTTTAAGTAGCACATACAACTCTCACAAAATGTCTTACTATCTTGTTATTGACTCATGTGCTTCTCACAAATTGTTTAGTAACCTTAAGTTGATAGATAACATTTAACAAAGCACTTACTACTCTCACAAACCGTTTAACTCTCTTTTTATTGGCTTATTTGCTTCTCACCACTTAATTTGTGACCTTAAGTTGATATAGAACGGTTAACTAGCACTTAGTATTCTCACAAAATAGCTAACTCTCTGGTTATTTACTCATGTGCTTCTCACCACTTGTTTAGTAACCTTAAGTTGTTAGGGACGTTAAACTAGTACTTTTACTCTCACAAACCGTCTAAGTCTCTTGTTATTGACTCACGTGCGTCTCACCATTTGTTTAGTAACCTTAACTCGATAAAGAATGTTTAAGTAGCACTTAATACTCTTACAAACCATCTAACTCTCTTGTTATAGAGTTATGTACTCCTCACCACTTGTTTAGTAACCTTAAGGTTGTAGACAACGTTGAGCAAAGCACTTACAACTCTCACAAACCACCTAACTCTCTTGTTATTGACTTATGTGCTTCTCACAACGTTTTAGTAACCTTAATTTGATGGAAATGTTGAACTAGCACTTACTACGCTCACAAACAGTTTAACCCTCTTGTTATTGACGCATATGATTCTCACCACTTGTTTAGTTAGATTATGTTGATAGAGAACTTTGAACTAGCACTTACTACTCTGACAGACCGGCTGACTCTCTTGTTTTGGACTCATGTGCTTCTCACCACTTGTTTAGTATCTTAATTGATAGCGAATGTTGAACTAGCACTTACTACTCTCATCAAACCGTCTAACTCCCTTGTAATTGACTCATGTGCTTGTCACCACTTGTATAGTTACATTAAGTAAGAGAACGGTCAACTAGCACGTACTACTCTCACAAACCGCTAACTCTCTTCTTATTGACTCATATGCTTCTCACCACTTGTTTAGTATCATTAAGTTGATACGGAACGTTGAACTATCATTTACCACTCTCACAAACTGTCAAAATCTCTTGTTATTGACTTATGTCCTTTTCACCACTTATTTAGTAACCATAAGTTGATAGAGAACGTTGAACTAGCACTTACCACTCTCACAAACCATATAACACTCTTGTTAATGCCTTATGTGCTTCTTACCACTTGTTTAGTAACCTATAGTTGATAGAGAAAGTTAAACTAGCACTTACTACTCTTAGAAACTGTCTAACTCTCAAGTTATTGACTTCTGTGCTTCTCACCACTTGTTTAGTAACCTAATGTTGATAGAGAACTTTGAACTAGCACTTACTACTCTCACATACCGGCTAACGCTCTTGTTATTGACTCATGTGCTTCTTACCACTTCTTTAGTTATATTAAGTTGATAGAGAATTTTGAACAAGCACATACTACTCTCAATTCCCAGCTAACTCTCTTGTTATTGACTTATGTGCTTGCCACCACTTGTTTAGTAACCTTAAGTTAATAGAGAACGTTGAAGTAGCACTTACTACTCTCACAAATCGTTGCTTCTCCGGTTATTGGTTCATGTGCTTCTCGCTACTTGTTTAGTAACTCTTAGTTGATAGAGAACGTTGAACTATCACTCATTACTCGCGCAAACAGGCTAACTCTCTTGTTTTTGACTCATGTGCTTCTCACCACTTGTTTAATAACCTTGAGTTGATAGAGAACGTTGAACTAGCACTTACTACTCTCTCAACCTGGCTAACTCTTTTGTTATTGACTCATATGCTCTTCATTACTTGTTTAGTAATCTTAACATTGAACTAGCATGTAGTACTCTCACTAACCGTTTAACTATTTTGTTATTAACTTATGTGCTTCTTACCACTAGTTTAGTTATATTAAGTTGATAGAGAACGGTCAACTAGCACTTAATACTCTCAAAAAACGTCTATCTCTCTCGTTCCTGACTCATGTGCTTCTCACTACTTGTTTAGTAAACTTAAGTTGATAGAGAAACTAGCACTTACTACGCTCACAAAACCTCTAAATCTCTTGTTATTGAGTTATGCGCTTGTCAACACATGTTTAGTAACCTTAACTTGATAAAGATTGTCGTACTAGCACTTACCACTCTTACAAATTGTCTAACTCCCTCGTTATTGACTCATGTACTTCTCACGACTTGGTTAGTAACCTTAGCTTGATAGAGAGCATTGAACTAGCAATTACTACACTCACAAATCATCTAACTTTATTATTATTAGCTTGTTTAGTTAGATTAAGTTTATAGAAAACTTTAACCCAGCAATTACTACTCGCACAAACAGACTAACTCTCTTGTTTTTTGAGTTATGTGCTTGTCACCACTTGTTTAGTAACCTTAGCTTGATAGAGAACATTGATCTAGCACTTACTACTCTCACAAATCATCAAACTCTCTAGTTATTGGCTCATGTGATTCTCACCACTTGTTTAGTAGTTGTTAGTTGATGGAGAGCGTTGAACTAGAACTCACTACTCGCACAAACAGGCTAACTCTCATGTTATTGACTCATATGCCTCTCACCACTTGTTTAGTAATTTTAATTTGATTGAGAACATTGAACTAGCACTTACTACTCCCATAAACCGTCTAACTCTCTCATTATTAACTCATGTGCATCTCATCACTTGTGTAGTAACCTTAAGTTGATAAAGAACATTGAATTAGCACTTACTACTTTCACAAACCATCTAACTCTCTTGTTATTGAGTTATGTGCCTATCACAACTTGTTTTGTAACCTTAACTTGATAGAGAAAGTTGAATTAGCACTTACTACTCTCACAAATCGTCTAGCTCTCTCGTTATTAACTCATGTGCTTCTCACCACTTGTTTAGTAACCTTAAGTTGATAGAGAGCTTGAACTAGCACTTACTATACTCACAAACCTCTAACTCTCTTGTTATAAACTCATGTTCTTATCAATACTTGTTAAGATAAATTGAGTTGATAGAGAACTTTAAACCAGCAATTGCTACCCGCACAAATGGGCTTACTGTAACACTTTAACTCATTAAACCCGCATACCATGCGTTCTAGTTTTTCCTTAGGCGGACCAAACACTTAACCAATTCATGTTCCATTATTCACTAAGTCAAAATTTCGATTATAATGATATGACAAGCCCAACAATTCATAAAACTCGGTTCAATTCTTATTCATAACTAAAATTCAAGGTTCCATAAACATCAAGTGATAAACATAACATGTTGAAATCGGTACTAAAATTCGAGTTCAAACTTAAATAACATAAAAACGGACTCCCAAATCTCATCCCTAGATCTACCTCCTCTCCGACCCACCTTGGTCTCGCTCTTATTCGCCACTTTCTCAATCATTGGTCAAATCATTACCTACAATCATGCAGATTGTATAAGCAAAAGAATTGCTTAGTGGTTCGTTCATCCTGTCCCACTAGGCTATAACCAAAAATCGCATTACATAACAAATCAAATCAAACCAGAGAAAAATCATTATTCAGGGCTTGCTCAAGGATTAGTTTAACCTTTAAGTCAAGAACAACATTCACATCATATCACAATTTAGGTACGAACCCTAAGGTTCACAAATCACGGGTCCAAACACTTGGTTTGCAAGTCACGGGTAATGAACCACACGGTTCCCAATTTCAATATTGACCCACATGGTCCTTCCATTCACAATCAATCATTCAACCTAGCCATTCTAAGATTCCATTCAACCTATTACCAAACACAGATCTAGGTCAACCTCACGGTCACGAACTCACCTTTGCCTTAGTTGATTTTGGGTTCCTTTTTGCTCTATTGGGTTTGAATTGCCAATCCTAGCAAAACCTTGAACTCAATTCAACCTTTTTCTTGCCTAAACTAGATCGATCTCTCTCAGCCTCCTTCGAGTTCTCTCTCTCTTAATTCTTAAGTTAATTTGCGGATTAGCTTTTTAGGGCGGTTTAAGACACCTATTTATAACCCTTAAGGTAAGCTAACCCTAGACCTAATTCTTTTAGTTGGACCGGGCTCAAACCCATTCAGAATAATTCAAGGTCCAAAACATATCAATTCTGGTCGTTTTACCCTTAGGCCACCCGTTCGGATACATACCAAACCCTTGTCCGAACAAGAACCCTTGTCCAAACGTGGACACCTCATGTCCGAACGCAGACCTAACTTGTCTTAAACCTTAAACCTTGTCCAAAATTAGACAAAACATGTCTGAACCTCCTAGGTTAATGTCCGATCTCAGACCAATCATGTCAAAACGACCGTGCGGTCTGATCCGGACCGTTCGGTCCGAACCACTAGGTTCTGTCCGAAATCCTAGGTTCTTGTCCTAAATTGCTTCCTTAGCTCATTTTCATGTTTAAATCTGATTTTGATCATCCCTTAGGCTTCCAATGTCTTTCCTTGGCCAAAAAGTACCTATTGGCCATGTTTAGTTTGCCCGTACGTACCGCTCCTATTGTGTTCATGGGTCGGCCGATCGTGGGTGTTACAATTCTCCCCCACTACAGTGAATTCGTCCTTGAATCTAAGTTGTGGATGGTCCAACCATCTTGTGTGTCAAACAAATTGAGGAAGCTTTCCGTCATTCTAAGTTTCGGTTCCCAAGTAGTCGCAAGTTCTCCATCATAATCCCATTCAATTTGCACTATTCGGGTTTTTTTTTCTACGATCCACTTTGCTCTTCCTATCTAGGATTCGGACTGGATTCCCTTCAATTATCAAGTTCTCCCTTAAGTTCCTTGGGGTTCCCTCAAAAACTCGTTCTCCACTTCCTAAGAACTTCTTTAACATTGACACATGGAACATATTGTGAAACGTTTTTAATTCTATTTGCAACTTAATCCTTTAGGCCACTTTTCCAACCCTTTCTAGAACCGTATAAGGCCCCATGTACCTTGGTGACAACTTAGCTGATCGCATAGTCCTTTACTTCCCTTTATACAACAGTTTTGAGGTAAACCAAATCGCCTACTTCGAACTCAAATGTTTTCCTTCTTTTGTCCACATAGCTCTTTTGTCTATCCTGACCTGCTTTCATATTGAGCTTAACCATTCAGATCTTTTCAGTTGTGTCCTCAATGAAGTCTCTCCCATAGATACTACGCTCCCCCACTTGTGTCCAACATAATGGGGTTCGGCAAGGCCTTCCATACAAAGCCTCATATGGTGACATTCCAATACTAGCATGGTAACTATTATTATAAGCAAATTCAGCCAAAGATAAGTGTTCTTCCCACTTACCTCCCCAATCAACACACTTGCGCGCAACAAGTCCTCAATTGTTTGGATTGTCCTTACGGATTGTTCATTCATTTACGGATCATAGGCTGTACTTGTGTGGACCTTTGTCCCTAACTTATTTTGGAGAGCTTTCCAAAAAGCTGAAACAAACTTAGTGTCCCTGTCTGAGATAATACTTGTGGGTGCTCCATGCAACCTAACGATCTCTCTTACATAGATCTCGGCCAACCTTTCAGCCATATTCGTTCTATTGACCGCAAGAAAGTGTGCGGACTTTGTCAACCTGTCCACTATTACCCATATTGAAACCTTTTTGTCACACATGGGCAATCCCGTGATGAAGTCCATTGTTATCATATCCCATTTCCATTCCGGGATAGGTAAACTTTGCAATAGTCCACTAGGAACTTGGTGTTCAGCCTTAACCAATTGGCAAGTTGGGCATTCGGATACCCACTTAGCCACATCATGTTTCATTCCTGTCCAATGAGAATATAATTTCAAGTCATGGTACATCTTTGTCGATCCCGGGTGGATTGCTAACTTAGACCTATGTGCCTCCTTCAGGATTTTATCCTTTAATCCCTGATCATTAGGGACACACACACACGACCATTAACCAAAATTGTCCTATTGTTAAAACTTTGATGTTGAGTTAGATCATTCCCAGCAGCCCTTCTCAAGTTCTTATCTTTTCTTGAGCCATATGGACTCCAGTCAACAAGTCAGCTTGATCCGCAGCCCTCAAGCCTAAGGGTTCCTCCTCTACTGTTAAAGCCAACAAACCTTAAGGTTCCAACCATGTTCACCAATCGTTCCAACTCCCTCTCGGAGTCCATGTCCACACGTTTCCTACATAGTGCATTCGGAACTAAGTGTACTTTACCTGAGTGGTATTCTATGACCAAGTCGTAATCAGCTATGACTTCCATCCATCTTCTTTGTCTTAAGTTCAGATCTGGTTGAGTGAAGATGTACTTCAAACTCTTGTGGTCCGTGAATACTTGGACCTTCCCACCATAAAGATAGGATAGCCAAATTTTTAAGGCAAAAACAACAGCAGCCAATTCCAAGTCATGAGTGGGATAGTTGACCTCATGTTTGCTCAATTTTCGTGATGCATAAGCAATCAGATTTCCATGTTGCATAACCACACAGCCCAATCCCATTCATTATGCATTCGTGCACACCACATACGATTTGTTTGGTTCCGGTAATGCCAAAACTGAAGTACTAGTCAACATATCCTTGAGTTTTCTGAAACTCTCTTCACATTCCTCGGTCCAAATAAAAGGGACACCCTTCCCTGTAAGTTGAGTCATAGGCTGGGCCATCTTTGCAAAGCCTTTCACGAACTGTCAATAGTAACCAGCTAATCCAAGAAAACTCCTTACCTCTGTTGCATTCAAGGGTGTAGGCCAACTCGAGATTGCCTTTATCTTTTCTGGATCCATGGACACTCCTTTGTCCGAAACCACATGACCCAAGAACCCTCCCTTTCCCAAAACCTACACTTACTTAATTTGCCAAACAATTTGTGTTCCCATGGTTTTCCCAAAACTGTCATTAAATGGCCCTCTTTTTCCTCGGAGGACTTAGAATACACCAAGATGTCATCTATGAAGATGGTCACGAACTCGTCCAAGAATTCTCTAAACACATTTTTCATTAGTTTCATGAAGGCAGCCGGTGCATTGGTCAGCCCAAATGGCATAACCATAAACTCATAGTGTCCATACCTTGTCAGGAATGCGGTTTTCCAGATGTCATGTTCCGCAATTGGGATCTGATGATAACCTGAAGCCAAATAAATTTTTTAAAACCAAGTAGCACCTCTAAGTTGGTCCAACGACTTATCCACTCGTGGGAGAGGGTACTTTTTCTTTACCGTCACTCTATTCAATCCATGGTAGTGAATACACAACCTGAAGGCTCCATTCTCTCTTTTTCACAAACAGCACCGGTGCACCCCATGGTGAACTACTCGATCTTATAAACTCCTTCTCCATTTGTTCCCTAAGCGGTCTTTTCAACTCAGCCATTTCCGCTGGCGCCATCCGGTATGGTGCTTTGGAGATTGGCGTCGTTCTGGTTCTAGTTCAATCATGAACAGATCAGAGGTAATCCCGTGACTGCTGCAAACACGTCCTCGAACTCATTCACCACTGGAATGTCCTTGAGTTCTGTTTCTGGTCCAACTTCAACAGTTGAGATCGTAACTAAGTACGCCTCACATCCCTTCTCGAGCATCTGTTCCGCTTGGACAGCCGAGACAATCAAGCTACCTGAAGTGGGTTGGATTCCCTGATGCACCAACCAATTCCCTTCATTCTCAAACTCAACTCCACCACGATAACAATCTATGTGTGCCTTGTACTTTCCAAGCCAATCCCTTCCTAAGATCACATCATATAGACAAATCACTAGGTCAGTCGGCATGTTCACTCCTTCTATGAGCACGGAGACGTTCCCAACATCCCCTAAGGCATCCATTAGTTGTCCACCAGCTGCTCGGACTAACAACCCACTACTTACTCTAGGTTATTTCTTAAATTCACCAATACCAATCATTCTCTGGTGCACAAAACAATGTGACGCCCCGGAATCAAACAACAAATAGGTTTCCACACCAACAATAATCACGGTCCCTACATGTTTATTTAGACACTAAGGATCCTAGTTCGCACTACACAAGCAATCAAGTTCAGAGACAGAAGACATTACGGTGATGAACAAAACTTACCAGCAATCGGACATGGGGTGGCCTGGTTGGTTGGATTCGCAACCAATGAGTATGCTCTAGGTGTTACAGCCGGTGTCTTTGGCCGTGGTGGTAGTTGTAGCAACTCCTCCCTTACCCATTTCCGTGATGTTTGAAGCGGTTTGGGACAATTAGCCCTGATGTGCCCTGTTTCCCCACAGTTATAGCACACCCTTGGTCCCTCGGTATAGACATCCTTTGCCCTTGGGTCCTCCTTTGGACAATCACGAACCATATGGTCTGCACTACCACACCTAAAACATGCACCAGAAGCCTTCCTACATTCCCTAATATGCTCCTTCTCGCAAACCTTACACTTACTGCGAGCCGCAACCGATTTTCCGGCGTATTCGCATCCATTCTCCTTTGCCTCGAACCCGAACCATTCCCTGGTTGAATTTGCGGCATGGTTGGGCCCCTTTTCTTTTTACTCACCGATCAGGCCTCCTCTAGTCCACTCTCCAATTGGGCAGCCTTTTGCACAAGCCTCGCAACTGAGTTGTAATTCTGTACTTGACACACATTGCGAAGTTCAAGTCGCAGCCCTCGCATGAACCGACGCACTTGGACTTTATCATCATCTAACTCATGTCCCGCATACCTCCTAAGGTTATTAAAGTGAGTCTCATACTCCCTCACGGTCATTGATCTCTGACTAAGATCCAAGAAGGCTCCTTCTAGCCTATCAAACACCTCAGGTGGAAAATACTTTGCTTGAAACTCCTTACAAAATGTTTCCCACGTGCAGTTCGGGTTTGCCATTCAGCCTGAAACCCCTTTCCACCAGTTGTGGGCATCACCCTCCAAGTAATAAACCGCTAGATCATACCTATTCTCCTCTAGACAACGAATAGAGTTGAAGTTCCTCTCCAACCTACTCCTCCACTCATCAGCCTCGATCGGCTTAGCTCCTCCAGCAAAGAACTTGGTGCCAAGTTTCTGCATATGATCCATCATTTTCAGATATGGTGGAGTAGCCAAGGCTTGAGCAGACTCCTCGGTAGCATTCAGTGCGGTTTCCGCATCCGCACGCGGTGGAACACTCTCCACGGGTACCTCATTCTCCTGTGGGGGCACGGCTTCAGCCAGTGCTACAGCCGGTAGTCTCTCAAAGACTTGGGCTAACATAGCCAAGATACGGTTCAACCCATACTGATCTCTAGCCCCATCATTCGCAATTGGGGTCGACGGTGTAGCGGGCACCTCATTCTCGCTCCGGTCAACACTTTGTTGACATTCCACATTGCTCCTCTCATCACGTTCAGTCCTACCAGTAACATTACGGGAAGTCTCACCATTCCCCACATTACCTCTCCTTCCATTACGGGTACTAACCATCTACAGTTGCCACATTATCTAAGTTAATAACCTCTATTAACTTAGCTCAGTTCACAGAACACATATCACACTTACCGTGAGACCTTGGCGTGAGGAGGGTGGATATCATTCATCTAACCCATTCATACACTTCCCAACTATCCTAGAATCAACTTGGCTTTGATACCAAAATGTAACACCCTAACTAATTAAACCCGCGTACCCTTAGGCCACCCATTTAGAATAATCCAAGGTCAAAAACACATCAATTCTGGTCGTTCTACCCTTACATCACCCGTTCTGACACATACCAAACTCTTGTCCGACCAAGAACCCTTGTCTGAACGTAGACACCTCATGTCCGAACGTAGACCAAAATTGTCTGAAACCTTAAACCTTGTCCAAAACTAAACACAACATGTCCGAACCTCCAAGGTTCATGTTCGATCTTGGACCAATCATGACTGAACGACTGTGCGGTACAATCCGGACCGTGCGGTCTGACAACTAGGTTCTGTATGAAATCCTAGGTTCTTGCCCTAAACTCCTTCCTTTTCTTATTTTTCCTGTTTAAATCTGATTTTGATCATCCCTTAGGCTTCCAATGCCTTTCCTTGGCCATAACGCACCTATTGGCCATGGTCGGTTTGCCCGTACATATTGTGTCCATGTACTCTCTTGTTTTTGACTCATGTGCTTTTCACATATTTTTGTAACCTTAAATTCATAGAGAACCGTCTAACTCTCTTGTTATTGACTCATGTGCATCTCACCACTTGTTTAGTTAGATTAAGTTGATAGAGTACGGTCAACTAGCACTTACTATTTTCATAAATCGTCTAACATTAATTTTATTGATTCAAGTGCTTCTAACCGCTTGCTTAGTAACCTTAAGTAGATAGCAAGCGTTGAACGAGCACTTACTACACTCACAAATCGTCTACCACTCTTGTTATTGACTCATGTGCTTCTCACCACTTCTAAAGTTAGATTAAGTTGATAGAGAACTTTGAACCAGCACCTACTACTCTCACAAACCGGCTAACTCTCTTGCTTTTGACTCATGTACTTCTCACTACTTGCTTAGCACTTACTACTCTAAAAAATTGCTTACTCTCTAGTTGTTGACTCATTTGCTTCTCACCACTTGTTTAGTAACCTTAAGTTGATAGAAAATTTTGAACTAGCACTTACTACTCTAAAAAACCGATTAACTCTCTTGTTATTGAATCATGTGCTTCTCACCACTTGATTAGTAACCTTAACTTGATTGAGAACTTTGAAATAGCACTAACTACTCTCACAAACTGTCAACACTTGTTTAGTTAGATTAAGTTTATAGAGAATGGTCAACTAGCACTTATTACTCTCACAAATCATCTAAGACTCTTGTTATGAATCATGTGCTTCTAACCACTTGTTTATAAACCTTTAGTTGATAGAGAGTGTTGAACTAGCACTTACTACACTCAAAAGTCGTCTACTACTCTTGTTATTCACTCATTTGCTTTTCAGCACTTGTATAGTTAGATTACGTTCATAAAGAACTTTGAACCAGCAGTTACTACTTTCACAAACTGGCTAACTCTCTTGTTTTTGACTCATAGGCTTCCCACCACCTCTTTAGTAACCTTAGGTTGATAGAGTACGTTCAACTAACTCTTACTACTCTCACAACCTTCAAACTCTCTTGTTATTGAGTTATACGCTTGCCACCACTTGTTTAGTAACCTTAACTTCATAGAGAATGTTGAAATAGCACTTACTACTCTCATAAATCGTTTCACTCTCTTCTTATTGACTCATGCGCTTCTCACCACTTGTTTAGTAACCTTAACTTGATAGAGAGCGTTGAACTAGCACTTACAACACTCACAAACAGTCCAACTCTCTTGTTATTACCTCATGTGCTTCTCACCACTTGTTTAGTTAGGTTAAGTTGATAGACAACTTTCAACCAGCACTTATTACTCGCATAAACCGACTACATCTCTTGTTTTTGACTCATCTGCCTCACACAACTTGTTTAGTAACCTTAAGGTGATAGAAAACGTTGAACTAGTACTTACTACTCTCAAAAACCGACTAACAGTCTTGTTATTAAATCATATGCTTCTCACCACATGTTTAGTAACCTTAACTTGATTAAGAACGTTAAAATAGCACTTACTACCCTCAAAAACCGTCTAACTCTCTTGTTATTGTCTCTTGTGCTTCTCAACACTTGTTTAGTTAGATTAAGTTGAAAGAGAACGGTCAACTAGCACTTACTACTCTCATAAATCATCTAACACTCTTGTTATTGACTCATGTGCTCCTAACCACTTGTTTAGTAACCTTTAGTTGATTGAGAGTGTTGAACTAGCACTTACTACACTCAAAATCCGTCTAACACTTTTGTTATTGACTCATTTGCTTTTCAGCACTTGTATAAATAGATTAAGTTGATAGAGAATTTTTAACCAGCACTTACTACTTTCACAAACTGGCTAACTCTCTTGTTTCTGACTCATAGGTTTCTCACCACTTCTTTAGTAACCTTAGGTTGATAGAGTAAGTTCAACTAACTCTTACTATTTTCACAACCTTCAAACTCTCTTGTTATTGAGTTATGCGCTTGCACCACTTGTATAGTAACCTTAACTTGATAGAGAGCGTTGAACTAGCACTTACAACACTCACAAACCGTCAAACTCTCTTGTTATTACCTCATGTGCTTCTCACCACTTGTTTAGTTAGGTTAACTTGATAGACAACTTTTAAGAAGCACTTACTACTCGCATAAACCGACTAACTCTCTTGTTTTTTATTCATGTGCTTCTCACCACTTGTTTAGTAACCTTAACTTGATAAGGAGCGTTGAACTAGAACATACAACACTCACAAACCATGTAACTCTCTTCTTATTTTCTCATGTGCTTCTCAATACTTGTTTAGTTAGATTAAGTTGATAGAGAAGGGTCAACTAGCACTTATTACTCTCACAAATCATCTAACACTCTTGTTATTGAATCATGTACTTCTAACCACTTGTTCATAAACCTTTAGTTGAGAAAGAGTGTTGAACTGGCACTTACTACACTCAAAAATTGTCTAATGCTCTTGTTATTGACTCATTTGCTTTTCAGCACTTGTATAGTTAGATTAAGTTGATAGAGAACTTTGAACCAGCACTTACTACTTTCACAAACTGGCTAACTCTCTTGTTTCTGACTCATAGGTTTCTCACCACTTCTTTAGTAACCTTAGGTTGATAGAGTAAGTTCAACTAACTCTTACTATTTTCACAACCTTCAAACTCTCTTGTTATTGAGTTATGCGCTTGCACCACTTGTATAGTAACCTTAACTTGATAGAGAGCGTTGAACTAGCACTTACAACACTCACAAACCGTCAAACTCTCTTGTTATTACCTCATGTGCTTCTCACCACTTGTTTAGTTAGGTTAACTTGATAGACAACTTTTAAGAAGCACTTACTACTCGCATAAACCGACTAACTCTCTTGTTTTTTATTCATGTGCTTCTCACCACTTGTTTAGTAACCTTAACTTGATAAGGAGCGTTGAACTAGAACATACAACACTCACAAACCATGTAACTCTCTTCTTATTTTCTCATGTGCTTCTCAATACTTGTTTAGTTAGATTAAGTTGATAGAGAAGGGTCAACTAGCACTTATTACTCTCACAAATCATCTAACACTCTTGTTATTGAATCATGTACTTCTAACCACTTGTTCATAAACCTTTAGTTGAGAAAGAGTGTTGAACTGGCACTTACTACACTCAAAAATTGTCTAATGCTCTTGTTATTGACTCATTTGCTTTTCAGCACTTGTATAGTTAGATTAAGTTGATAGAGAACTTTGAACCAGCACTTACTACTTTCACAAACTGGCTAACTCTCTTGTTTTTGACTCATAGGCTTCCCACCACCTCTTTAGTAACCTTAGGTTGATAGAGTACGTTCAACTAACTTCTACTACTCTCACAACCTTCAAACTCTCTTGTTTTTGAGTTATGCGCTTGCCACCACTTGTTTAGTAACCTTAACTTGATAGAGAATGTTGAACTAGCACTTACTACTCTCATAAATCGTTTCACTCTCTTCTTATTTAGTAACCTTAACTTGATAGAGAGCGTTGAACTAGCACTTACAACACTCACAAATAGTCCAACTCTCTTGTTATTACCTCATGTGCTTCTCACCACTTGTACAGTTAGGTTAAGTTGATAGACAACTTTCAACTAGCACTTATTACTCGCATAAACCGACTAACTCTCTTGTTTTTGAATCATGTGCCTCACACAACATGTTTAGTAACCTTAAGGTGATAGAAAACGTTGAACTAGTACTTACTACTCTCAAAAGCCTACTAACTGTCTTGTTATTAAATCATGTGCTTCTCACCACTTGTTTAGTAATCTTAACTTTATTTAGAACGTTGAAATAGCACTTACTACCCTCACAAACCGTCTAACCACTTGTTTAGTAAACTTTAGTTGATAGAGAGTGTTGAACTAGCACTTACTACACTCAAAATCCGTCTAACGCTCTTGTTATTGACTCATTTGCTTTTCAGCACTTGTATAGTTAGATTAAGTTGATAGAGAACTTTGAACCAGCACTTACTACTTTCACAAACTGGCTAACTCTCTTGTTTTTGACTCATAGGCTTCCCACCACCTCTTTAGTAACCTTAGGTTGATAGAGTACGTTCAACTAACTTCTACTACTCTCACAACCTTCAAACTCTCTTGTTTTTGAGTTATGCGCTTGCCACCACTTGTTTAGTAACCTTAACTTGATAGAGAATGTTGAACTAGCACTTACTACTCTCATAAATCGTTTCACTCTCTTCTTATTTAGTAACCTTAACTTGATAGAGAGCGTTGAACTAGCACTTACAACACTCACAAATAGTCCAACTCTCTTGTTATTACCTCATGTGCTTCTCACCACTTGTACAGTTAGGTTAAGTTGATAGACAACTTTCAACTAGCACTTATTACTCGCATAAACCGACTAACTCTCTTGTTTTTGAATCATGTGCCTCACACAACATGTTTAGTAACCTTAAGGTGATAGAAAACGTTGAACTAGTACTTACTACTCTCAAAAGCCTACTAACTGTCTTGTTATTAAATCATGTGCTTCTCACCACTTGTTTAGTAATCTTAACTTTATTTAGAACGTTGAAATAGCACTTACTACCCTCACAAACCGTCTAACCACTTGTTTAGTAAACTTTAGTTGATAGAGAGTGTTGAACTAGCACTTACTACACTCAAAATCCGTCTAACGCTCTTGTTATTGACTCATTTGCTTTTCAGCACTTGTATAGTTAGATTAAGTTGATAGAGAACTTTGAACCAGCACTTACTACTTTCCGAAACTGGCTAACTCTCTTGTTTCTGACTCATAGGTTTCTCACCACTTCTTTAGTAACCTTAGGTTGATAGAGTAAGTTAACCGAACTCTTACTACTCTCACAACCTTCAAACTCTCTTGTTATTGAGTTATGCGCTTGCACCACTTGTTTAGTAACCTTAACTTGATAGAGAACGTTGAACTAGCACTTACAACACTCACAAACCGTACAACTCTCTTGTTATAACCTCATGTGCTTCTCACCACTTGTTTAGTTAGGTTAAGTTGATAGACAACTTTTAAGCAGCACTTACTACTCGCATAAACCGACTAACTCTCTTGTTTTTTACTCATGTGCTTCTCACCACTTGTTTAGTAACCTTAACTTGATAGAGAGCATTGAACTAGAACTTACAACACTCACAAACCGTCCAACTCTCTTGTTATTACCTCATGTGCTACTCTCACAACCAACTAACTCTCTTGTTTTTGATTCATGTGCTTCTCACCACTTGTTTAGTAACCTTAAGGTGATAGAAAATGTTGAAATAGCACTTACTACTCTCACAAACCGACTAACTCTCTTGTTATTGAATCATGTGCTTCTCACAACTTGTTTAGTAACCTTAACTGAGAACTTTAAAATATCACTTAATATTCTCACAAACCGTCTAATTCTTTTGTTATCGTCTCATATGCTTCTCACCAGTTGTTAAATTAGATTTAAGTTGATAGAGAACGGTCAACTAGCACTTACTACTCTCACAAATCGTCTAACTCTCTTGTTATTTACTCATGTGCTTCTTACCACTTGTTTAGTAACCTTAAGATGATTGAGAGCGTTGAACTAGCACTTACTACACTCAAAAGTCGTCTAACTCTCTTGCTATTAAATCATGTGCGTCTCAACACTTATTTAGTTATATTAAGTTTATAGACAACTTTGGACCGACACTTACTACTCTCACAAACCGGCTAACTCTCTTGTTTTTGACTCATGTGCTTCTCACCACTTGTTTAGCAACCTTAAGTTCATAGAGAACGATGAACTAGCACTTACCACAATCACAAACAGTCTAACTCTTTTGTTATTGACTTATTTCCTTCTCACCCATTGTTTAGTAACTTTAAACAAACACTTACTACCCTCACAAACCGTCTAACTCTATTGGTATTCCCTCATGTGCTTCTCACCACATTTTTAGTAACATTAAGTTGATAGAGAACTTTGAACTAGAACTTACTACACTCATAAATTGTCAAACTCTCTTGTTATCTACTCATGTGCTTCTCACCACTTGTTTAGTAACATTAACTTGATAGGGAATGTTGAACTACCACTTAATACTCTCATCTAACCGTCCAACTTCCTTGTAATTGACTCATGTGCTTCTCACCACTTGTATAGTTAGATTAAGCTGATAGTGAAAAATCAACTAGCACTTACTACTCTCACAGACCGGCTAACTCTCTAGTTGTTGACTCATGTGCTTCTCACCACTTGTTTAGTAACCTTAAGTTGATAGGGAACATTAAACTAGCACTTAGTACTCTCACAAACCGTCGAACTCTCTTGTAATTGACTCATGTGCTTCTCACAACTTGTTTAGTTAGATTAAGTTGCTAGAGAACGGTCAACTAGCACACTAGTTTCATAAATCGTCTAACATTCTTGTTATTAACTCATGTGCTTTGAACCACTTGTTTAGTAACCTTAAGTTGATAGGTAGAGTTGAACTAGCACTTACTACACTCACAAATCGTCTAACACTCTTGTTATTGAGTCATGTTCTTCTCACCACTTGTATAATTATATTAAGAAATAGAGAACTTTGAAGCCGCACTCACTACTCTCACAAACCGTCTAACTCTCTTGTTATTGACTTACGTGCTTCTCACCACTTGTTTAGTTAGATTAAGTTGATAGAGTACGTTCAACCAGCACTTACTACTCTCACAACCTTCAAACTCTCTTGTTATTGAGTTATGTGCTTGCCACCACTTGTTTTGTAACCTTAACTTGATAGAGAATGTTGAACTAGCACTTACTACTCTCACAAATTGTCTAACTCTCTTCTTATTGTCTCATGCGCCTCCTAACACTTGTTTAGTAAGCTTAACTTGATATAGAGCATTGAACTAGCACTTACAACACTCACAAACCGTCAAACTCTCTTGTTATTACCACATGTACTTCTCACAACTTATTTAGTTAGGTTAAGTTGATAGACAACTTTCAACCATCACTTACTACTCGAATAAACCGACTAACTCTCTTGTTTTTGACTCATGTGCTTCTAACCACTTGTTTAGTAATCTTATGGTGATAGAAAACTTTTAACTAGCACTTACTACTCTCCCAAACCGACTAACTCTCTTATTATTGAATCATGGGCTTCTCACGACTTGTTTAGTAACCTTAAGTTGAACTTTAAAATATCACTTACTACTCTTACAAACCGTCTAATTCTCTTATTATTGTCTCATGTGCTTCTCACCACTTGTTTAGTTAGATTAATTTGAAGAGAACGCTCAACTAGTACTTACTACACTCCTAAATACTTTAACACTGTTGTCATTGACTCATGTGCTTCTCACCACTTGTATAGTTAGATTAAGTTGATAGAGAACTTTGAACCAACGCTTACTACTTTCACAAACTGGCTAACTCTCTTGCTTTTGAATGATAGGCTTCTTACCATTTGTTTAGTAACCATAAGTTGATAGAGTACGTTCAACTAGCATTTACTACTCTCACAACCTTCAAACTCTCTTGTTATTGAGTTATGTGCTTGCCACCACTTCTTTAGTAACCTTAACTTGGTAGAAAACTTTGAACTAGCACTTACTACTCTCACAAATCGTTTAATTCTCTTGTTCTTGGCTCATGCGCTTCTCACCACTTGTTTAGTAACCTTAACTTGATAGAGAGCGTTGAACTAGCCCATACAAGAGTCACAAACCGTCCAACTCTCTTGTTATTAACTCATGTGCTTCTCACCACTTGTTTATGGTCAATTTGATAGACAACTTTCAACCAGCACTTACTACTCGTATAAACCAAATAAGTCTCTTGTTGTCTAATCTTGTGCTTCTTACCACTTGTTTAGTAACCTTAAGTAGATAGAGATTGTTGAAGTATCACTTACTACTCTTATCAAACTGTCAAACTTCCTTCTTATTGACTCATGTCCTTCTCATCAATTGTATAGTTAGATTAAGCTGATAGAGAACAGTCAACTAGCAATTATTAATCTCACAAACTGTCTAACTCTCTAGTTATTGACTCATGTGCTTCTGGAAATTTTTTAAGTAACCTTAAGTTGGTAGTGAACATTAAACTAGCACTTACTACACTCACAAACTGTCTAACTCTCTTTTTATTGACTTATGTGATTCTCACTACTTGTTTAGTTAGATTAAGTTGATATAGAACGGTCAACTAGCACTTACTACTCTCATAAATCGTCTAACACTCTTGTTATTGTCTAATGTGCTTCTAACTACTTTTTGTGTATCCATAAGTTGATAGGGAGCGTTGAACAAACACTTACTACACAAACAGTCTAACACTCTTGTTATTGACTAATGTGCTTCTCACTATTTGTATAGTTAGATTAAGTTGATAGAGAACTTTGAACCAGCACTCACTACTTTCACAAATCGGCTAACTCTCTTCTTTTGACTCACGTGCTTCTCACTACTTGTTTAGTAACTAAAAGTTGATAGAGAACGTTAAACTATCACTTACTACTCTCACAAACCGTCAAACTCTCTTCTATAGAGTTATGCGCTTGCCACCACTTCTTTAGTAACCTTAACTTGACAGAGAACGTTGAAATAACACTTACTACTCTCACAAACCGTCTAACTCTCTTGTAATTGACTCATGTGTTTCTCAGCAATTTTACTTATACTAAGTTGATAGAGAACGGTCACGTTGGACTTACTACTCTTACAAATCGTCTAACTCTTTTGTTATTGACTCATGTGGTTCTCACGACTTGTTTAGTAAGCTTAAGTTGATAGAGAGCATTGAATTAGAAATTACCACACTCACAAACTGTCTAACTCTCTTGTTATTGATTCATGTGCTTCTCACCACTTGTTTAATTAGATTAAGTTGATAGAGAACTTTGAACCAGCACTTACTACTCTCATAAACCGGCTAACTCTCTTGTTTTTGACTCATGTGCTTCTCACCACTTGTTTACCAAGCTTAAGTTGAGACAGAATGCTGAAGTAGCACTTATTACTGACACAAACATTTTAACTCTCTTGTTATTGACTTATCTCTTTCTCACCACTTGTTTAGTAACCTTAAGGTGATAGAGAACATGGAATTAGCACTTACTACTCTCACAGATTGGCTAACTCTCTTGTTATTCCCTTAGGTGCTTCTAACCGCTTGTTTAGTAACCTTAAGTTGATAGAGAATTCTGAACTAGCACTTACTACTCTCACAAACCGCCTAACTCTCTTATTATTGACTCATGTGATTATCACCACTTGTTTAGTAACCTTATGTTGATAGAGCACATTGAACTAGCACTTACTTCTCTCAAAAAACGTCAAATTCTCTTATTATAGAGTTATGTGCTTGCCACCACTTGCTTAGTACAAATCGTCTAACTCTCTTGTTATTGACTCATGTGCTTCTCACCACTTGTTTAGTAACCTTAAGTTGATTGAGGGCTTTAAAATAACATATACTACACTCACAATCCGTCTAACTCTGTTGTTATTAAATTATATGCTTCGCACCACTTGTTTAGTTAGATTAAGTTGATAGTGAACTTTCAACCAGCACCTAATTCTCGCATAAACTGGCTAAGTCTCTTGTTTTTGACTCATGTTCTTCTCACCACATGTTTAAATCCTTAAATTGATAGAGAATGTTGAATTAGCACTTCCAACTCTCACAAACTGACTAAGTCTCTTGTTATTGAATCATGTGCTTCTCACTATTTTTTTAGTAACCTTAACTTGATTGAGAATGTTGAAATTGCACTTACTACTCTCACAAATTGTCTAACTCTCTTTTTATTGATTCATGTGCTTCTCACTATTTGTTTAGTAACCTTAACGTGATAGAGAGCGTTGAAGTAGCATTTATCACTGCCATAAACCGACTAACTCTCTTGTTTTTGACTAATGTGCTTCACACCACTTGTTTAGTAACCTTAAGTTGATAGAAAACGTCGAACTAACACTTACTATTCTCACAAACCAACTAACTGTCTTGTTATTAAATGATGTGCTTCTCACCACTTGTTTAGTAGCCTTAACTTGAGTTAGAACGTTGAAATAGCAATTACTACTCTCAAAAACCATCTAACTCTCTTGTTATTGTCTCATGTGCTTCTCAACACTTGTTTAGTTAGATTAAGTTGATAGCGAACGGTCAACTAGCACTTACTACTCTCATAAATCATCTAACACTCTTGTTATTCACTCATGTGCTTCTAACCACTTGTTTAGTAACCTTGAGTTGATCGCGAGTGTTGAACTAGCACTTACTACACTCAAAAATTGTCTAACGCTCTTGTTATTGACTCATTTGCTTTTCAGCACTTGTATAGTTATATTAAGTTGATAAAGAACTTTAAACCCGCACTTACTACTTTCACCAACTGGCTAACTCTCTTGTTTCTCACTCATAGGTTTCTCACCACTTCTTTAGTAACGTTAGCTTTATAGAGTACGTTCAACTAACTCTTACTACTCTCACAACCTTCAAACTCTCTTGTTATTGAGTTATCCGCTTGCACCACTTGTATAGTAACCTTAACTTGATAGATAATGTTAAACTAGCACTTACTACTCTCTCAAATTGTCTCACTCTCTTCTTATTGACTCATCCGCTTCTCACCACTTGTTTAGTAACCTTAACTTGATAGAGAGCGTTGAACTAGCACTTACAACAATCACAAACCGTCCTACTCTCTTGTTATTACCTCATGTGCTTCCCACCACTTGTTTAGTTAGGTTAAGGTGATAGACAACTTTTAAGCAGCACTTACTACTCGCATAAACCGACTAACTCTCTTGTTTTTGACTCATGTGCTTCTCACTACTTGTAGTAACAAAAAGTTGATAGAGAACGTTAAACTATCACTTACTACTCTCACAAACCGTCACACTCTCTTCTATAGAGTTATGCGCTTGCCACCACTTCTTTTGTAACCTTAACTTGATAGAGAACATTGAAATAGCACTTACTACTCTCACAAACCGTCTAACTCTCTTGCTATTGACTCATGTGTTTCTCAGCACTTTTAGTTAGACCAAGTTGATAGAGAACGGTCAACTTGGACTTATTACTCTTACAAATCGTCTAACTTTCTTGTTATTGACTCATGTGCTTCTCACCACTTGTTTAATAACCTTAAGTTGATAGAGAGCATTGAATTAGCAGTTATTACACTCACAAACCGTCTAACTCTCTTTTTATTGATTCATGTGCTTCTCACCACTTGTTTAATTAGCTTAAGGTTATAGAGAACTTTGAACCAGCACTTACTACTCTACTTAACCGGCTAACTCTCTTGCATGTGCTTCTCACCACTTGTTTAGCAAGCTTAAGTTGAGATAGAACGTTTATTAGTGTCACAAACCGTCTAACTCTCTTGTTATTGACTTATCTCTTTCTCACCACTTGTTTAGTAACCTTAAGGTGATAGAAAACGTGGAACTAGCACTTACTACTCTCACAGATTGGCTAACTCTCTTGTTATTCCATTAGGTGCTTCTAACCGCTTGTTTAGTAACTTTAAGTTGATAGAGAATTTATAACTAGCACTTACTACAATCCCAAACCGCCTAACTATCTTTTTATTGACTTATGTGATTATCACCACTTGTTTAGTAACCTTATGTTGATAGAGCACATTGAACTAGCACTTACTTCTCTCAAAAAACGTCAAATTCTCTTATTATAGAGTTATGTGCTTGCCACCACTTGCTTAGTACAAATCATCTAACTATCTTGTTATTGACTCATGTGCTTCTCACCACTTGTTTAGTAACCTTAAGTTGATTGAGGGCTTTAAACTAACATTTACTACACTCACAATCTGTCTAACTCTATTGTTATTAAATCATATGCTTCTCACCACTTGTTTAGTTAGATTAAGTTAATAGTGAACTATCAACCAGCACTTACTTCTCGCATAAACTGGCTAAGTCTCTTGTTTTGTTTCATGTGCTTCTCACCACATGTTTAAAACCTTAAATTGATAGAGAACATTGAACTAGCAGTTACAACTCTCACAAACTGACTAACTCTCTTGTTATTGAATCATGTGCTTCTCACTATTTGTTTAGTAACCTTAACTTGATTGAGAATGTTGAAATAGCACTTACTACTCTCACAAATCGTCGAACTCTCTTTTTATTGATTCATGTGCTACTCACTATTTGTTTAGTAACCTTAACGTGATAGAGAGCGTTGAAGTAGCACTTATTACTGGCATAAACCGACTCACTCTCTTGTTTTTGCCTCAAGTGCTTCACACCACTTGTTTAGTAACCTTAAGGTGATAGAAAACGTTGAACAAGTACTTACTACTCTCACAAACCGACTAACTGTCTTGTTATTAAATCATGTGCTTCTCACCACTTGTTTAGTAACCTCAACTTGATTTAGAACGTTGAAATAGCACTTACTATTCTCAAAAACCGTCTAACTCTCTTGTTATTGTCTCATGTGCTTCTCAACACTTGTTTAGTTAGATTAAGTTGATATAGAACGGTCAACTAGCACTTACTACTCTCATAAATCATCTAACACTCTTGTTATTGACTCATGTGCTTCTAACCACTTGTGTAGTAACCTTGAGTTGATCGCGAGTGTTGAACTAGCACTTACTACACTCAAAAATCGTCTAACGCTCTTGTTATTAACTCATTTGCTTTTCAGCACTTGTATAGTTAGATTAAGTTGATAGAGAACTTTAAACCAGCACTTACTACTTTCCACAACTGGCTAACTCTCTTGTTTCTGACTCATAGGTTTCTCACCACTTCTTTAGTAACCTTAGGTTGATAGAGTACATTCAACTTACTCTTACTACTCTCACAACCTTCAAACTCTCTTGTTATTGAGTTATGCGCTTGCACACTTGTTTAGTAACCTTAACTTGATAGAGAATGTTAAACTAGCACTTACTACTCTCTCAAATTGTCTCACTCTCTTCTTAACGACTCATGCGCTACTCACCGCTTGTTTAGTAACCTTAACATGATAGAGAGCGTTGAACTAGCACTTACAACACTCACAAACCGTCCTACTCTCTTGTTATTACCTCATGTACTTCCCACCACTTGTTTAGTTAGGTTAAGTGCTGGTTGAAAGTTCACTATCAACTTAATCTAACTAAACAAGTGGTGAGAAGCATATGATTTAATAACAATAGAGTTAGATGGATTGTAAGTGTAGGAAATGTTAGTTTAACGCTACTAACTCTCTTGTTTTTGACTCATGTGCGACAACTTTTCAGCAGCACTTACTACTCGCATAAACCTACTAACTCTCTTGTTTTTGACTCATGTGCTTCTCACTACTTTTTTAGTAACAAAAAGTTGTAGAGAATGTTAAACTATCACTTACTACTCTCACAAACCGTCAAACTCTCTTCTATAGAGTTATGCGCTTGCCACCACTTCTTTTGTAACCTTAACTTGATAGCGAACATTGAAATAGCACTTACAATTCTCAGAAACCGTCTAACTCTCTTGTTATTGACTCATGTGTTTCTTAGCACTTTTAGTTAGACTAAGTTGATAGAGAACGGTCAACTTGGACTTGTTACTCTTACAAATCGTGTAACTCTCTTGTTATTGACTCATGTGCTTCTTACCAATTGTTTAGTAACCTTAAATTGATAGAGAGCATTGAATTAGCAATTACTATACTCCCAAACCGTCTAACTCTCTTTTTATTGATTCATGTGCTTCTCACCACTTGTTTAATTAGCTTAAGGTTGTAGAGAACTTTGAACCAGCACTTACTACTCTCACAAACCAGCTAACTCTCTTTTTTTGACTCATGTGCTTATCACCACTTGTTTAGCAAGCTTAAGTTGAGACAGAACGCTTATTAGTGTCACAAACCGTCTAACTCTCTTGTTATTGACTTATCTCTTTCTCACAACTTGTTTAGTAACCTTAAGGTGATAGAAAACGTGGAATTAGCACTTACTACTCTCACATATTGGCTAACACTCATGTTATTCCCTTAGGTGCTTCTAACCGCTTGTTTAGTAACCTTGAGTTGATAGAGAATTTCGAACTAGCACTTACTAATCTCACAAACCGCCTAACTCTCTTGTTATTGACTTATGTGATTATCACCACTTGTTTAGTAACCTTTTGTTGATAGAGCACATTGAACTAGCACTTACTTCTCTCAAAAAATGTCAAATTCTCTTATTATTGAGTTATGTGCTTGCCACCACTTGCTTAGTACAAATCGTCTAACACTCTTGTTATTGACTCATGTGCTTCTCACCACTTGTTTAGTAACTTTAAGTGGATTGAGGGCGTTAAACTAACATTTCCTACACTTACAATCCATCTAACTCTATTGTTATTAAATCATATGCTTCTCACCACTTGTTTAGTTAGATTAAGTTGATAGTGAACTTTCAACCAGCACTTACTTCTCGCATAAACTGGCTAAGTCTCTTGTTTTTGTTTCATGTGCTTCTCACCACATGTTTAAATCTTAAATTGAAATAGAACGTTGAACTAGCACTTACAACTCTCACAAACTGACTAACTCTCTTGTTATTGAATCATGTGCTTCTAACTATTTGTTTAGTAACCTTAACTTGATTGAGAACGTTGAAATAGCACTTACTACTCTCACAAATCGTCTAACTCTCTTTTTATTGATTCATGTGCTTCTCACTATTTGTTTAGTATCCTTAACATGATAGAGAGCGTTGAAGTAGCACTTATTACTGCATAAACCGACTAACTCTCTTGTTTTTGACTCATGTGCTTCACACCACTTGTTTAGTAACCTTAAGGTGATATAAAACGTTGAACTAGTACTTACTACTCACACAAACTGACTAACTGTCTTGTTATTAAATCATGTGCTTCTCACCACTTGTTTAGTAACCTTAATTTGATTTAGAACGTTGAAATAGCACTTACTACTCTCAAAAACCGTGTAACTCTCTTGTTATTGTGTCATGTGCTTCTCAACACTTGTTTAGTTAGATTAAGTTGATAGAGAATGGTCAACAAGCACTTAGTACTCTCATAAATCATCTGACACTCTTGTCATTGACTCATGTGCTTCTAACCACTTGTTTAGTAACCTTTAGTTGATCGAGAGTGTTAAACTAGCACTTACTACACTCAAAAATTGTCTAACGCTCTTGTTACTGACTCATTTTCTTTTCAGCACTTGTATAGTTAGATTAAGTTGATAGAGAACTTTGAACCAGCACTAACTACTTTCACAAACTGGCTAACTCACTTGTTTCTGACTCATAGGTTTCTTACCACTTCTTTAGTAACCTTAGGTTGATATAGTACATTCAACTAACTCTTACTACTCTCACAACCTTCAAACTCTCTTGTTATTGAGTTATGCGCTTGCACCACTTGTTTAGTAACCTTAACTTGAAAGAGAATGTTAAACTAGCACTTACTACTCTCTCAAATTGTCTCACTCTCTCCTTATCGAGTCATGCGCTTCTCACCACTTGTTTAGTAATCTTAACTTGATAGAGAGTGTTGAACTAGCACTTACAACACTCACAAACCGTCCAACTCTCTTGTTATTACCTCATGTGCTTCCCACCACTTGTTTAGTTAGGTTAAGTTGATAGACAAGTTTTAAGCAGCACTTACTACTCTCACAAACCGTTAAACTCTCTTCTATAGAGTTATGTGCTTGTCACCACTTCTTTAGTAACCTTAACTTGATAGAGAACGTTGAAATAGCACTTACTACTATCACAAACCGTCTAACTCTCTTGTTATTGACTCATGTGTTTCTCAGCACTTTTAGTTAGACTAAGTTGATAGAGAACGGTCAACTAGCACTTTTTACTCTCACATATCGCCAAACTCTCTTGTTATTGACTCATGTGCTTCTCACCACTTGTTTAGTAACCTTAAGTTGATAGAGAGCATTGAATTAGCAAATACTACACTCACAAACCGTCTAACTCTCTTTTTATTGATTCATGTGCTTCTCACCACTTGTTTAATTAGATTAAATTGATAGAGAACTTTTAACCAGCACTTACTACTCTCACAAACCGGATAACTGTAATACCCACACTCGGTAAATCCGCAAACACACAAGGTGTGGTATTTGAGTTCGATACGGACGGACGAACCAAATAAGGACCTTTGGTATAGTTGAGCTAAGGAAGGGCACTGGAATCCTAAGGAATGAGAAAGAGAAAGTAAAACCATGAAAAATAGGCTTAGAAAGGAATTTAGGACAAGATTTAAGAATTGGGACAGCTTGGTCGCATTTGGACAGCTTGGTCGCATTTGGACAGCTTGGTCGGATTTGGACAGCTTGGTCCGGATCGGAAATGGTTGGTCTTATTTTGGACATGAATCTCCTAGGTTCGGACATGTTATGTTTAGCTTTGGACAAGCTTGATTCGTGATAAGTTATGAGGTTACAAAGAAAGGATAAGGTTTCTCGTTTGGTCAAGAAGTTGTTAGATGTCCGAATGAGTTGTCAAAAGGGCCAAACGAAAAGGGCTAAAGTGTTATGGGCCAAGGATTAGTTNGGCCCAACCAAAAGGGATTAGGAAAAGGATGAGGGTTAAGGATTAGAGCATATAAATAGGATCCTTAAACTCTTTAGGTTAGAAATCCGCAACACAATTAGAAATAAAAAAGAGAGAGCTCGAAGAGAGAGACTAAGGAGATCGATCTCGTGAAACTAAGTAAGAGGCTGAATTGAGTTGAGGGTTTTGTTGGAAAGGGGAAATCGAAACCCATAGTGCAAAAAGAAATCAAAAAGGAAACTAAGGCAAAGGTGAGTTCGTGACCGTGAGGCTTGATTAGTCATGTTTTTGGTAATAGGTTGAATGGAACCCTAGAATGGTTAGGTTGAATGGTTGAATGTGAATAGAACCGTGTGGTTCTTGATTGTTTCTGACTCATAGGTTTCTCACTAAATCTTTAGTAACCTTAGGTTGATAGAGTACGTTCAACTAACTCTTACTACTCTCACAACCTTCAAACTTTCTCATTGTTGAGTTATGAGCTTGCACCACTTGTTTAGTAACCTTAACTTGATAGAGAATGTTGAACTAGCACTTACTACTCTCACAAATCGTCTAACTCTCGTCTTATCGACTCATGCACTTCTCACCACTTGTTTAGTAACCTTAACTTGATTGAGAGCGTTGAACTAGCACTTACAACACTCATGAACTGTTCAACTCTCTTGTTATTACAACTTGTATAGTTAGATTGGGTTGATTAGGTCTCACTCTCTTCTTATCGACTCATGCGCTTCTCACCACTTCTTTAGTTAGGTAAAGTTGATAGACACCTTTCAACCATCACTAAATACTTGCATAAACCGACTAACTCTCTTGTTTTAGACTCATGTGCTTCTCACCAATTGTTTAGTAACCTTATGGTGATAGAAAACGTTTAACTAGCACTTACTACTCTCACACACCGACTAACTCTCTTATTGTTGAATCATGGGCTTCTCACCACTTGTTTAGTAACCTGAACTAAGAACTTCAAAATATCACTTACTACTCTCAAAAGCCGTCTAATTCTCTTGTTATTGTCTCATGTGCTTCTCACCACATATTTAGTTAGATTAAGTTGATAGAGAACATTGAACTAGCACTTATACTTTCAAAAATCGTCTAACGCTCTTGTTATTGAGTCATGTGCTTCTCACCACTTGTATAGTTAGATTAGGTTGATAGAGAACTTTCAACCAGCACTTACTACTTTCACAAACTGGTTAACTCTCTTGTTTTTGACTCATAGGCTTCTCACCACTTGTTTAGTAACTCTAAGTTGATAGAATACGTTCAACTAGCACTATAACTCTCTTGTTATTGAGTTATGTTCTTGCCACCGCTAGTTTAGTAACCTTAACTTGATAAAGAACTTTAAACTAGCACATACTACTCTCACACATTGTCTAACTTGGCTCATGCGCTTCTCACCAGCTGTTTAGTAACCTTAACTTGATAGAGAGCATTGAACTAGCACTTACAAGACTCACAAATCGTCTAAATCTCTTGTTATTAACTCATGTGCTTCTTACCACTTGTTTAGTTGGGTTAATTTGATACACAACTTTCAACCAGCACTTAATACTCGTATAAACCAACTAACTCTCTTGTTTTTTACTCAAGTGCTTCTTACCACTTATTTAGTAACCATAAATTGATAGAGATTGTTGAAGTAGCACTTACTTTTCTCATCAACCTTTCTAACTTCCCTCTTATTGACTCATGTGCTTTTCACCACTTGTATAGTTAGATTAACCTGGTAGTGAACAGTCAATTAGCAATTACTAATCTCACAAACTGGCTAACCTTCTAGTTATTGGCTCATGTGCTTCTGACAATTTTTTAAGTAACCTTAAGTTGATAGGGAACATTAAACTAGCACTTACTACACTCACAAACCGTCTATCACTCTTGTTATTGAGTCATATGCTTCTCACCACTTGTTTAATTAGATTAAGTTGATAGAGAACGGTCAACTAGCACTTACTATTCTCCTAAATCGTCTAAAACTCTTGTTATTGACTCATGTGCTTCTAACTACGTGTTTAGTATTCTTAAGTATATAGGGAGCGTTGAATAAGCACTTACTACACTCACAAAACTTCTAACTCTCTGGTTATTGACTCATGTGCTTCTTACTATTTGTTTAGTAACTAAAAGTTGATAGAGAACTTTGAACCAGCACTCACTACTCTCACAAACCGGCTAACTCTCTTGTTTTTGACTCATGTGCTTCTCACTATTTGTTTAGTAATTAAAAGTTGATAGAGAACATTAAAGTATCACTTACTACTCTCACAACCGTCTAACTCTCTTGTTATTGATTACTGTGCTTCTCACCATTTGTTTAATTATATTAAGTTGATAGAGAACTTTAAACCAGCACTTACTACTCTTATAAACCGGCTAACTCTCTTGTTTTTGACTCATGTGCTTCTCACCACTTGTTTAGCAACCTTAAGTTAAGACAGAATGCTGAACTAGCACTTATTACTGTCACAAACCGTCTAAAGCTCTTGTTATTGACTTATCTCTTTCTCACCACTTGTTTAGTAACCTTAAGGTGATAGAGAATATGGAATAAGCACGTACCACTCATCAATTGTTTAGTAACATTAACTTGATAGAGAACTTTGAACTAGCACTTACTACTCTCACAAACCACCTAACTCTCTTGTTATTGACTCATGTGATTCTCACCACTTGTTTAGTAACCTTAAGTTGATAGAGCACATTGAACTAGCGCTTACTTCTCTCAACAAATGTCAAATTCTCTTGTTATAGAGTTATGTGCTTGCCACCACTTGTTTAGTAACCTTAACTTGATAGAGAACGTTTAACTACCACTTACTACACTCACAAATCTTCTAACTCTCTTGTTATTGACTCATGTGCTTCTCACTACTTGTTTAGTAACCTTATTGAGAGCGTTGAACTAGCATTTACTACACTCACAAACCGTCTAACTCTCTTGTTATTAAATCATGTGCCTCTCACCACTTGTTTAGTTAGATTAAGTTGATAATGAACTTTCAACCAGCACTTACTTCTCGCATAAACTGGCTAACTCTCTTGTTTTTGACTCATGTGCTTCTCACCACATGTTTAAAACCTTAAGTTGATAGAGAACGTTGAACTAGCACTTAATACTCTCACAAATTTACTAACTCTCTTGGTATTGAATCATGTGTTTCTCATCACTTTCTTAGTAACCTTAACTTGATTGAGAACGTTGAAATAGCACTTACTACTCTCACAAACGGTCTAACTCTCTTCTTCTGCATCTATCTTAACTACTCCTTGTGCGGGACTCTGGATACCTAGAAAGCTCCTCTGGGTTATTGACCCATGTGCTTCTCACCACTTGTTTAGTTAGATTTAGTTGATAGAGAACAGTCAACTGTAAATTACTACTCTCATAAATCTTCTAACTCTCTTGTTATTGACTCATGTGCTTCTCACCACTTGTTTAGTAACCTTAAGTTAATGGAGAGCATTGAACTAGCAGTTAATACACTCACAAATCGTCTAACTCTCTTTTTATTGACTCATAAGCTTCTCCCCGCTTGTTTAGTTAGATTAAGTTGATAGATGATTAAGCGATTTTTAAGGTCTTTCAATCAAAAATTCTAGATGATGGTAAGCTGAATGGGAATGTCGAACCAATACTCAGATTAATTAACAAACTGTCTAGACTAACAATATCTCCTAGTTCAAGCCAACATATCATAGAATTCTGTCACCATTCATATTAATTCAAAAAGCATGATAATAAGAAAAAATAGAGCAACAAGACAACATAATGCAGGGTGGTGAGCTATGAAACAGAGAAATGTCACAAAAACAGAGCAAGAAACAAAGATTCAATCAATGATAAAAGTATGATCTCAATGATCGGGTCAAGGATCGGATATGATCTCGGAGATCCACACTTGTTGACAAACCCCGATCAGGTTGATTTCTAGACTAGGATAGAGGTAAGTTCAGCCTGTTTTCATGCCAAGGAACTTTATCCAAACGAGCAAACCCAATACGACCCTAGTCTCAGTTGCCAAGTCAGGAAGCATCAAACCCAAGGCCATCAAGTTTAATAACCGTTCTGCACTAAGATCTCTCTAGGCAGACCAAGTTTTCTCAAGCAATGTGATGGAAATAATTTCCAGAAGCACCTAGCGTGCATAATAATCTGAATCATTCCTCAGCTAATCAGGAAGAGACGAGCATTAAGATCAACAAAGCTTGAAGAAATCTACACTAAATCGCAGTCAATCAAGTGTAGGTAACTCCGATCTCACCTCAGATCTTCCCGTCTTTGAGATCCAAGGCGTATCTACTCGGACCTCACTATGAGAGGTAAGAGTGAGAGGCGCTCTTCGATCTTCAGATAGACGATTGACTCACAAACGCGCTACGAGGCCAATGTACGAGGATAATTATTTGGATGAAAGGTGCCGCCTTTTTGTTCTGTACAGCAATCTTCAGCTTCTCCCATGTGACAAATGTTATGAGGCTGAACTGCGAGGTGAACAAATCTTTGAAAAGTTCAGACTTGCGCTCCACGGGTTGGTTCTTGGTTCACCCTCGTAGTGAGTGTTTGAGGCAGAGGTACGAGGCGCCTAAGAACTGCTTCTTTCCTGAATCCTTCGATCATCCAGCACTCCGACTTTGATTAAGCTGCTCCTTAGCTCTATTTAGCTTCATTTAGCTTTACCCGATTCTACTCCAAAATGCATGTGCAAGTGCAAAGTATGCATATTATACCTGAATGACCCTAAGTGCCTAGAGACTCTACCTATATGAGTGCAAAACGGATTGAAATATGACACTAAAAAGCTTTAAAAACCAAGCATATCAATAGAGAACTTCGAACCAGCACTTACTACACTCACAAACTGGCTAACACTCTTGTAAATGACTTATGTCCTTCTCACCACTTGTTTAGTAATCGTAAGTTGATAGAGAACGTGGAACTAGCAATTACTACTGTCAGAAGCCATCTAACTCTCTTGTTTTTGCCTCATGTGCTTGTCACACCTTGTTTAGAAACCTTAGGTGTATAGAGAACATTCAACTAGCACTTACTACTCTCACAAACCAGCTAATTCTCTTGTTATTGACTCATGTGCTTCTCACCACTTTTTTAGTAACATTAAGTTGATACAAAACGTTAAACAAGCACTTACTACTCTCATCAAACCGTCTAACTCCCTTGTTATTGACTCATGTTCTTCTCACCACTTGTATAGTTAGATTAGGTTGATAGAGAACGGCCAACTAGCACTTACTACTTCCAAAAACCGGCAAACTTTCTTGTTGTTGACACATGTTCTTTCACAACTTTTTTAGTAACCTTGAGTTGATAGAGAACGTTGAACTAGCACTTATTACTCTTACAAACGGGCTAATTCTCTAGTTATGACTCATGTACTTCTCACCACATGTTTAGTAACCTTAAGTTGATAGAAATCATTTGAATTAGCAATTACTACACTCACAAACCGTCTAACTCTCTTGTTATTGATTCATGTGCTTCTCACCACTTGTTTACTTAGATTAAGTTGATAGAGAACTTTGAACCAGCACTTACTACTCTCACAAACCGGCTAACTCTCTTGTTTTTGACTCATGTTCTACTCGCCACTTGTATAGCAACCTTTAGTTGATACTGAACGCCGAACTAGCACTTACTATTATTAAAAATCGTCTAACTCACTTCTTATTAACTTATGTTCTTCTCACCACTTGTTTAGTAACCTTAAGTTGATAGACAACGCGGAATTAGCACTTACCACTCTCACAAACCGTCTAACTTTCTTGTTATTGATTCTTGTGCTTCTCACCACTTGTTTAGTTAGATTGAGTTCATAAAGAAATTTGAACCAGCACTTACTACTCACATAAACCGGCTAACTCTCTTGTTTTAGACTCATGTGCTTCTCACCACTTGATTAGCAACCTTAAGTTAAGACAGAACGCTGAACTAGCATGTACAACTATCACAAACCGTCTAACTCTCTTGTTATTGACTTAGGCCCTTCCCACCACTTGTTTAGTAACCTTTAGGTGATAGAGAACGTGAAATTACCACTAACTACTCTCACAAATCATCTAACTCTCTTGTTATTCCCACTGGTGCTTCTCACCACTTGTTTAGTAACCTTAAGTTGATCGAGAATTTTGAACTAGCACTTACTACTCTCACAAACCGGCTAACTCTCTTGTTATTAACTCATGTGCTTCTGTCCCCTTGTTTAGTAAGCTTAAGTTGATAGAGATTGGTTAAGTAGCACTTACTACTATCACCAAACTGTCTAATTTCCTTGTTATTGACTTATGTGATTCTCACCACTTATTTAGTAACCTTAAGAACATTGAACTAGCACTTACTACTCTCAAAAAACGTCAAACTCTCTTGTTATGGAGTTATGTGCTTGCCACCACTTGTTTAGTAACCTTAACTTGATAGAGAACGTTTAAATACCACTTACTACACTCACAAATCATCTAACTCTGTTGTTATTGACTCATGTGCTTCTCACCACTTGTTT